>JAQGAW010005047.1:0-10131 GCA_034698025.1 Phthiracarus crinitus | reverse complement strand
TATAAAATAATTTCTTCAAAAAAATTAAGTTTATTTTTAATAAATTAATATTTTTGTAAATTAAAGTATTTTTGTAATTTGGTTTTCTCAATATGATAAATTTCAAAATAATAAATACACTAACTATATAAAAAGATAGTTTAAATTTAATAATATTAAATATTTTTAATTAAATGGTTTTTTTAGTTTTAAGATATTAATTATGCAATAGAAATTTAACAAGAAATCTTTTAGTAAAATTTTTTTTTCTATTATCATTAATGAACAAAACGTCAAACATACACTTTGATAATTTATAAAAAGTTTATAATTATATTGTTCAATTCTATATTAAGTATTAAAAATGGTTAATTCATCGAATGATAAATTTTATTATGAACAATCGACAAAGAAAATATCTAGTGTTAATATTGTCTTTAAAAACATTGAAAAGTCATTACCATCACAAGAAGTAACAAAAATACTTCTTAATGTTGAATTTAACTTTGAATTAAACAAGAATAAAATTATGTACTATGCACCACAGTATCCAAAATCAGGGGAGTGCTTTGTATATCAAAATAAAGATTTTCCATCTAATTTTTCAAAAGATAATTATTTATGGAGACAGCAACGTAAACGAACTATAAAAGTAAATGTAAATGGAATTGATTACAAAGTTGCGTTGATTAAGTCAAATATCATTGATTCTACAAATAAAATCCACGCGGAAAAAAATAATGTTCTTTCTATCAGAAGAAAAGGAAATAATGGATTTCAAAGATTTATTTATTACATCGAAGAAAAAAGTTCATTAAATTTTGAAAATAAATTGGTATTTATTCAGTATGTTGGAAATCATGAACTTGCTGAACATTCAGTTCATAAAAATAGTAAAAATTTGAATAATAATCCTTTTGTTTCATCCCATTCATTGGTAAGGCAAACAGTTAAGTCATTTTTGCATAATAAAAATAATGAAAAGATAGAAAAAGATTCTAATAATAAAATAGAAATCTTAGGATTTCCGTCAACACCTCAATTCAGAGTAAGAAATATGTCTCAAATAAACAATGTCAGAAATTCTGAGAAAAAATTACTAAAAGATGAAATGTTTTCTTTGCAAGAACTTTCACAAATTTATCCAAATTTTATAAAAATAATTGTTACTGCTCCAAGTTTAATTGTTATTATTGCTGAAGAATCTCTATGCAAACTAACATATTTAGCAATTAAAAATGCAAATGAAAATAAAAACTTACCATTATCTTTTCATTATGATACGACATATAATATTGGTGATTATTTAGTTTCATTTTTAGTAACTAAAAATATATTTTGTATAAATGAACCGGTACTTCCAGTTGCAGCAATGTTACATCAATCACGTTCTGAAACATGTCACAAAATATTTTTTGATATTTTAAAATCTAAACTTGGTTTAGATTTGTTAAAATCTCACATCCCTTTTGTATCTGACAAAGAACCTTCAATAGTTAAAGCTATAAATAACTCTTTGTATAATATTAATCATATTGCATGCTATAATCATTTAATACGAAATCTACAAAAGCGTTTTGAACTAAGTAAAATTAATTTTGATCATGAAAATTTCGATAATTTATTAAAAGCCAAAAATGAAATTCAATTTAATCAAATTTTTAATTCAATTCAAAACAACCAAAAAATTAAAAAATTACTTAAATACATAAATAATATAAAAGATGACTTGAAAGGTATTTCTTTATTTAATATAAAAAAATATCCAGCATTTAAAAATAAAAAAGTCACTAACAATTTAAGCGAAAGCTTTAATAAAAAATTCAAAACATTAATAAAATATGAAACTCCTTTAAGGCTTGATGAATTTTGTTTAACTTTTTATTATATGCAATGTTTTATATTAAAATCAATGAAAAGTTCGCAATTTAATCTTGTTGGATCTATATTTATTAAGTCAGAGTTTAAGTCTTCAAAATCATTAAAAAAGATTCTAAGTGATTCTGACGATATAAAAATTTCTTCTTACAATGAAATTTATGATTTGATTAAAAATTCTCCACAAACAAATAGTTCAGAAAATATAAAAGAAATAATAATTTGTAAAAGGAATGTAATTAAATCAATTGGTTATCAAATTTTTAAAAATGGAGGTGTATCACTTTCTCCACATAGCCAAAATTCTTTTTATGTTGAACATTCTAAAAGCAAAAATAATAAAAATGTAGCAATTGTTTATAATAATTGCGAAAACTGTTCGTGCTCTAGTACAGGTAAATGCATTCATAAATATGCTGTTTTGTTTAAAATGGGATTGAAAGAACCAATTCATAAAGAAACTTACAAATTGACTAATATGTGTAAAAACTATAAAAAGAATAAAAGAATTCCAATTTCAGGAAGAAAAAAACCTCATATAAGAGAAATGGTGTTTAATATAGATACAGATATGAAATATAAAACTGAATTAAACCTTAATACTGAATCAATAATTGATTCGTCAATAATATCAAAAAATAAAATTGATTATGATAAAAAAAATTATAAAAGAAAAAAAGACGATTTAAATGATTCCAATTATAGTATTGTTTCAAATCTATCTGGAAAAAAACTGAAAATAGATACTTGTAATTTGAAAATAGATTTAAATAAGGATATACCTTGGTTATATTCAGTAAAAAATAATAAAGAAAATAAAAAATACAATTCCTTTAAAAATAATTTTAAATATAATAAAGTTTTAATTATAAATGAATGTGCTGAAAACATTGTATATATTAAAAACACTATTTTGAGTTTCGAACCGTTTGGTTTTTTACCATCTATAAACTGTGATGAGATTCTTAATATTGGTTATAAAGAAAAAATCATAAATGAAGCTTTATTAAATAGAGAAATTACTTTCATTCCATTTTATAAAATTATAAAATCTCATACCTATTGGCTTTTAATTGTTATTGTTTTTAATCATAAAGAAAACATGGTTATTTTGTATAATTTTAATGATTTTTTTAATCATGAAATTTTGACAAAAATGTATAATAATATTTTTAAATTTGTAAATAGCATTTTAGAAATAAGTTATAAAATTGTTGATGCAAAAAGAACAATATTTAATTTTATTTTATGTAATAAAGTAGTAAAGTCTTCTCAAGTTAGGTTTTCAGGGGTATTATTAATAATTACGATATTTATGATAATAAACAATTTATATAAGAGCTATATAACAGAAATGCAATTAGAAAACTGTCTAAAATGGATATATGTTTTAAATAATCAAAATATCGTTAAAAACGTATATGTTAAAAAAACGAAAAAAGAATTAGAAAAATTTCCACTTATGTCAAATTTTCAAAATTCTAATTATAAAAAAGCAGATATTACTAATTATTTAATCAAATCTTTAACAAATATAAATATGAGCTTAAGGAAAAACTACTGTTATAGTAAAAAATGTAATAGAAATAACTCTATTCTTTATATGTGTTATATTTGCAGAAAATGGTGGTGTTTTGATCATACAATACAAATTATATTTGATTATTATAAATGCAAATCTTGCTTTGAAAAAATTGAATAAATCGATTTTAGTAATTATAACAAAACTAAATATTTAAAAACAAAACAAGATTTGTATAATAATATATTTTTAAGTAATTAGTTTCAAATGATAAAAAATATTTATAATTATATAGATTTTAAACATTTATCTGATATATCTAATGATTTAAAATATTAATTTAATAATTATAATAAAAAATTATTAAAGCCTAATAATTTCGCAAACAAACAATAAATTTAATTTAATATATAAAAGGTTTTATTATTATTTTTTTTTAAAAAATTTACTAGTAAATATCTTGGAAAAAAGTATTTCTCTCAAATATAAAGTTAAAATTTAAAATTGTAAATAAGAATTAATTATTAAAGTTATTTTTATTACGTTACAAAAATTTGAATAAAAAATTAACATTTTTTGAAACTTTAAAATAAGAATGAAATTACGTAATTATTTAATTGTATTCGTTTTATTAATCGAATCATTTTTTATTTTGCTTTGTTTTTTTAAACATAGTAATAAACAAAGTATTTATTACTCAAATAAAGTGAATTGCAGTGAGATAAAAATTAATTGCAATTTAAATTTAGATTGCTTTGAAAAATGTAAACTAAACTTTAAATTTAATAAATCTTTAAAATGTTTAAATAACCTATGTAGTTTCCAAATAGACAAACATAAAAATGAAATATCACAAAAATGTAAATATGGATTTCCTGTTATTCAATCTACGTCGAATATTGATTTACCAATATATAAATGCATTTGTTACAATCCTAATATTGTTTATGGAAAATATTGTGAAAAACTAAAAATGTGGTTTTGTAATAATGGTAAAATTCATTTCGACAAAACAAATAAATCATTCAAATGTAATTGTATCAAACCATCATTCCGAATCGTATTACAATTAAATAAATATAATTCTTATACAACTTGTGTTGAAAAGTTAGATTCAATATTTATACGAAAATCTTTAGAATTTTAATTTAAATTTAGAATTTTCAGAAAATTTGATTATTTATAATATCAATGATTTAATTTTTAGTTATTAAATATTTTTTAATCCAATAAAGATATAAAGCTTAATTGAATTTTAATGTATTATATTTATATTAAACTTTTGAATTTTTTCTAAATAAATAATTAAAAATTTTATAAATTCTAATCTGTCTATGATATTTTTTATAATTTGATACTTAAAAACTTTAAATTTTATTTTATTTTTGTTTTATATTAAATTTTTAAATTTAAACTTCCAATGATGCAATCAAGTGTTGAAGAGCACAACAAACTTTCTTTAAACTGAATTTCTAATAAATCTTTAAAAATGACTTTATTTTTTTCAATAACTTCGTTATTTTTACCAACAACCAAATCAAAAACATTATGAGAAATTTTTCTTTGTTGGTATCCGTCTTTCCATACATTCTTTAAGTCTACCATATTACATATTCCAAAATAACTGTGGATTCTCATTTCATAACAACTTAGCCCATTAAAAAAGTTTCCTTGAATATGCATTGGAGTTTCATTATTAGATATTTTACGATCACATTGATTTCCTAAGTCTCCGATAATTTGGTATAAATGGAATGACTCGCAAGTATTTCCACTTTTTATTAAAGCTTTAAGGACTTTATCAATTTCTTTAGATTCAATTAATTTTTCAAACTTTATAGAATTAATATTTTTTTCAAAAACCATTTTCATTAAGTTAAATATAGTATCAATAGTGAACGATATGTTAATAAATTGGCTTATTATAATTGATAATGATTGCATTTCTACAAAACAATCATAACAGCGTTCTGAACCATAAATTTCGTTAACTGATCTGAGTAACTCCATTATGCATTGCAAATAAGAACAATTTTTAGATATTATTTCAATTTTATCTTCATTTATAGAATAATTATTTAAATTACTTTTACTTGTTCTTAATTCTATTGGAAAAATTAATCTAACGATTTTTTTGCAGCAAATAAAATTATCATTTTCGATATGTTTGTAGAAACTGAAATTTTTAAAATATTTGTTATTAAATTTGTAATTATTTTCCAAACAAAATGCAAACATAATCAAGTTGTCTTGAGATGGAAAAAGTTTAATATTATAGTTAGCATCAAATGATCTCATGTTATATTTTGGATTCATTATTATTTGAATTTCCGCTATACTTTCAATATTATTAAAACAAAATAAATTCATTTCGTCTCCATCAAAATCAGCTTTGTGACCGTTTGTTATTTGAGTGTTTATCCCAATTGTTTGTTTATCCCAAACTAATATTTTATGTCCAGTGAGGTTTAAAGTAGAAATTGATGGCATTCTATTAAGAAGACAATAACTTAGTTTTTGTTTTTGAAACAAATGATGATACATGTTAAATGGTATTGCAATTTCATTTGGCTCAATGTCATGACTTGGGGTTATCATTGCTCTTGCAGATTCATTCATTCGTTTAGCTAATACGTACTTTCGGTAAATAGAAAATTTTCCCGAATATCTTTTTGTTAAACTATTATAATTTAATTGAGTTATATGTAATTTTTTATAGAAACAGGACAAAATGTAATTAAGTTTCGATATTGTATCAGAATATTTAATGAAAGGTAATCTAACAAAAGAACCACTTAATCCTTTTTTTTTCTTTGTTATATTATATTGTTTTCTTTTATTCAAATTTTTTAAAAATTCTTTTATTGATTGTTTTGATTTTTGAAGTTTAAGCACAAAATTAATTGTTTTTATTAAAACTATTGTCCATTTTGTCTGCCAATAAACTGGATTAGGTATAATTAAATAATGAAACTTCTTTATATGTTTTTTAAAATCTTTTTTTAATAACAATCTTTTAAAAGAAGGATTTAAAAAATAAACCGGGTATGTGTTAATTATTATAGAACTCGGATGAATATTTCCATTCATAAAGCCAAATTCTTTTATATAATTTTTATAATCAAAGCAATCAATATTCTTTTTTTGATAAGAATTTTTAATTGCTTTTGGACTATACCACATTTTACATTTTTTGCAAAATATTATACCCTTAATCAATATTTGCTTATTTAATTTGTGCAAACAGTTACTGCAAATAGGTTTAAATTTCTTTGGTCTAATTTTTAAGTTACTAAAATACTTTTTCCATATTTGAACTACCTTATTTAATTCTTTTATTGAGTAAATTTTTTTAGTACTTTTTTTTGGATCAAATATTTTAAACTCGTAGCTTTCTGGAAGAAACATTTAAACATTAATTTTTAAAAAACATGAGTTTTTATAAAGATTTATTTAAATACTTTGAAGCTAGTTTAAATAATTTATATTAAAAATGATTTTATTGTTAATTTTATTAGTCATTAATAAATTTATTTCTTTACTTTTATTATTTATTTTACATTTACATTTAGTGTTCTTAATAAATTGAAAAAAAATTTATAAAAAGTTATATTTTATATATTAACATTTAATTAAATAATTTATTTAGCATAAACTATTAATTAACAATTAAATAAAGGAATGAATAAAAAATTAAAAGAAAATAATTGTATTCTATTTTATAAAAATACTGTTAATAGTCTATTGTCTTGTGATGGGGAAACTGGATACACACCATTTTGTCGAAAACATCTTAATGATGTATTTGGACTTCGCTTAAATCCTATAGAATCTATTAAAACTGATAAAATTGTTTCATATGGTCCATATTTGGATACAGACTATGGAAGAAAACATAAAATTGATAATGTTATACTGTTTAAGAGAGATGTTTTATTAAAAGAGCTAGATTTTTCGGAAATAAAATCTAATAAACTAGAAACATTTTCTTGCAATAAAACTACTCTTCAATATATTGAAAATTTAAAGCAAGATAAAAAGGTAGATGATACAATATACCAATATCAGATATCTGTTTTGTTAAATTTTCTGGAACCAGTAGATTCCTCTTTTAAAACTCTTAATCATGTTTCTAATTCAATTGCTAACGATGCAAAAATGAAAATTACACAGTTTAGTAATTATGTAAAAGACCAAGTTTGGCATAAAGAAATTTTAGAAAATACTACAACCTCACAGTTTAGTATGGATCAATTAACTCCAATTGAAATAATGTTCATCTTTAGAATGGTTTGTTTTCTACAAACACAAGCTAATGGAACTACAATTCAAGCTCAATCAACCTACCCAACAATAAGCTACGAACCAAAAGTTGGATTTTACGTTATAATTGATAAGATTGAGAATAATAATTCATTAGTTATTGATATTCAACAAAATATTAATAAAATTCTAGAAAGTCAGAGAACAGTAATAAAAATTATAAATAAAAATTTTCTCAATCAGAAAAGGAAAGAGCCTATGAAGTTTAGTGAAAACTTTTCTAATAAAGAAAACATTCAGTTTGGATGTATTAAATATTAAATAATCTGTAAAATTATACAAGTTTTTATTTAGAAAAAATGATTTACATAATTATATCAAATTTTTAACAATTATTATTTAATTTTATAATATTTCGTTAAACTATTTGCTTACACCTTGAACATATAAAAACAACTTTTAAAGCTTCATCAGATGATCTTACTTGCATGAAGCCTTTTATAACTTTTTTTTTGCAACAGTAACTTTTATATGATGTTCTAATTTTATTTCTATTAAGTACTTTATAAAGTATAACAAGTTCTGTTATCGATAATTCTTCAAGTATTTTATTAGAAGACATTTTAATTTTTAAAAATTTTATATATAATTATATAAATATATCTACAATGTAAATAAATTTAACTATAATTACAGAAATGTAACTTTTATTATAATTAATTTTAGATGTGATATTACAAAATTAAAAATATTTTATTCTTTTATAATTGAATTGAAATTGGATGATTTTTTTAAATTTACAAATTACCAAATTATTAAATATTTTAATTGAAATAAATTATTTAAAATAAGTAGGAAATTCTCTTAAAAAGCTTTTTATTTTAACAAATAAATAAAATATTATTTGATTAAACATGAATTAAAATGATTAATAAATTATTTTAAAAAAATTAATATTAATTATAAAATATTTTTATAATTAATAAAATAATATAAATAAATTATTTTAATAAATAAGGTTTTTTAATTTTTTTAAATTTTAAATTTTTTAAAATATTTGTTTCTATAAAATTTGTCTCTTCAACTTAGTCAAAATTAACATAATACTTATTAATATGAAAAAATCAAATTTTATATTTTAAAAGATTAAATAAATATATCGACTTAATGATGTATTAAATTATAATTCATTTTTATATATAATATTGTATATTGTATTTTACTAATGTTTTAGGTTATGCTTTATAAAATTGATTGAAATTAAATTTATTCACAAATTATTAATATAAATCTAAAACTAACTTATACGGCAAAAAAAATAAAATTTTTTAAAATTTTTCATTGTAATAATTTAATAGATTATACTTAACCTAGATTTATTTAATTCAATTATAATTAATAAATTTTTTTTCATTTTTTTTATTAAAATATTAGTATTTGGGGTTTATAAATGTTTATTTTAATTATAATTTTATTAAGAAAAGTATGTTTTGATTGCTCCATTTATTAATATTCGACATATGGAGCAGGTATTAATAAAACTTGCACATTCTGAACAACAATATTGATGACCACAAGGAAGAAATACAATTTCAATTTCTTTGTCAAAACATATTTTGCAACAAAAATTTTCTACGATATTATTTTTATTAATTGAAAAATTATTTTTTGTAGAGTATTTATTCTTGTGTTTTTCAAAACTTTGGGTTTTATTTTTCTTTTCAGAATCATCATTTAAATTCAAGCTTAATTTTATGAAACCGCAATTTGGAAACCACTTTCTATGCTCTATCCACGGATCATCCTCAATTTTCCAATCAAACAAGCAACCATCACAATAAAAGCATTTTACACAATCAACATTTCCAATAGAATAAAAACCAGCTTCAACAAGTTTTTTAATACTTACAGGATAAGTATATTTCCAATTTTTAAAATTAAAACTTAGCTTTCTTGCAATATCTGAACAAAAAATTTTGTTTTTTGGACCATTAAATGATTCATCTGGAAAATTGTTAAAAAATGTCATATTCTTTTATAAGTATAAAAATTTAAAAGATTTTTATGTATTATTTTAACCTTAACTTTTACGTTAATCAAATTTCTGATATAAATTTCTTTCTAGTTTAGACATTAATATGGATTAAATTGTAAAGTAATATTATTTTATTAGTTTATACAAATATTTTTGTTTAAAAATGTTAAAAATGATTAATTTAAAAAATTTTTTAAATTCATAATTGATTAATTTATGAATAATTTTTTTAATAATATTTAATTAAAATAATTTGTTACACATATTTATTTAACAATTATAATATAACATCAAAAGATTAATATAACATTTATAATTTAAAATATACTTTTTAAAGTAATAAATTAGTGAAAATATTAAAACATTTAATAATTTTTTATTAAATACAAAATTTCAAATACCAAATTTAATATAATTTCAATGATAATGTATTAAATAAAAATAAATTATAATT
>JAQGAW010005046.1:0-10131 GCA_034698025.1 Phthiracarus crinitus | reverse complement strand
ACCCAATTACTCGAATATCCCTTATGTTGCGGCGCAGACACATAATGATTATCCCACGAAATAACTTGAAAATCAAAGCTGAGTGTTGTTGTGCTTTACGTTTATAGTTTTTTTTTGATATTTTCTTTATGTAATTATAGCTTTAGTTGTTTTTTGTGTGTTTATTATTTCTTTTTGAAGTTTTCGCTGATATATATAATTTTTTTTGATAACAAGATTATTTTTTAAGATTTCTGTTTTGCTCATATTGACGTGCAAAACGAATAAAAATCAAAAATCAATAATTTCATGGGTTTTTGCTATCTTTCTACCAAATAACGCATTACTTAGAAATAAAAATTATACCGCATTAAAGTTGATATTTTCGAAGAACTACTATTTTTACGAATTAATGTTTTAAAATTGATGATAAGAAACTATATTAATGAGTTTTGTTAACGAAAAAATTGAGTAATTTTTTAAGTCTAAATAAAAAATTAAAAGAGTATTATTGATCTGAAGATTTAGTCACAATTGCAATATATTTTTCGGTTATAAATTGCTGTTAAGTTTTTAGATAATTTAAAATAAGCTAAAAAATCAATTCCTTGAGACTTCAATATAAAAGAGTTTTTTTAGTTATTGAAGTAAATTATTGTTTTTTAATTTTATTTTGATATTCTATTGTATATAACGATATTGACTCAGCTTTGTGTGCATTGTTATCCCTTGTGTGCGTAATATAGATGTGTTTCCAGAATATATATCTATATATTGTTTTGATAATAAGCAAGTGTCACATTGCCGTCACATATATTTTTTTAATAATGACTACTCGGTTATATAAAAGCTTTATTCATTTGCGAATAGGATTGCGTAACGTATGATACCGTAAGCGTGACTAATAAATAGTAGAATATTATATAACCTTATATTAAATAAATAACGCATTGTTTGCTTAATATAATTGAAGGCAAAATACCGTTCAAAAGCGAATATTAATAATGATATGCTTTTTGTAAAATTTTCGATGCATTAAATTAATGGCATTACTGTAAACATAATGTCAAATTAAGAAATTTTTATTATTAAATTGTAAGAAAATATTAAATGATTTATAAATATTATTAAGAATATTATTTATACGCTTTATAATTAATACGTATAAACATAAAAATTATTTTCGCTATAAATAAAATCTTTTTTGATTATTTCTAATATATTTGTTTTATATTTCATTAATGCTATAATTTTTAAGCCAAATGAGAAAATTTTGTCGAATTTTCGATTTAATATTTCTACGAAAATAGTGTCTTATTACTCGACATTTGAAATTGAATGGATTACGTATTTTCTGTTTTAGCGTAAGTATTTTTTGAAACATTCTATTTTGAATAATCGAAACATCTTATGCAAACTCATCGAACTGTGCTTCCGATAAAATGATTAAAATTTTATTTGAATAAAGGCATAGATTGTTATTTTTTATTTAACGAATACAACTTAATACTTTTAAAATGGTTTTAAAATTTTTGTAAACCGAAAATACACTGACAAAAATTTTTTGACGAAAAAATAGATTTAAAAATATAAAAACTGGACTAAAATAGATAATAATTAACTAATCGTATTTAAGCGCCGATCTTTTGGCCTTCAAAAAATTTTTTTTAATGTTTCAATTTTATAGTACACACCCTCTCAAAAAACATAGGATAAAAACTAATTTTCAATAATTTTCGAATTTTAGTTTTACTTTTCTTTCACTTTTACTTGAAGTAAAAGAAAGTCAAAAATTTCATAACTTACTTTTACCTTCAAAACTAAATATAACACTAATATAAACGGTAACTTTATAAAAACTAATGAGGGTTTACAAAAACTTAATCTCCTTAATGGACGATATTCTTTAAAATATTTGTAAAAAATTTGAAAAATTTACATTTCTATGTCCATTTCTTTCCATGCATTGAATACTGACATGTACTGACAGCGAAAAATTTAAAATCTAGTTTAAAAATTGAAATCTGGTAACTCTAAACGTATATCTTATTTGTTCGTTGAGATACTCTATATAAAGTATTTTGCATTTTCTTTTTAAAACATAGACAGTGTTTAGGAAATATTTATAATCCAAAATAAAAAATAAGTCTGTTTTTTAGCTAAACGTGTGACCAATTTTAAGTAACTCGAGTGTACCAAAATGATTGGTCACTTTGTTTAAAACAGAAAATTACCACTCTATTTGACATGTTTAAAGCATAATTTATTTTGTTCTTGTTTAGAACTTTCTGTTATATTGCTTTAGACAAAGTGATCAACCATTTTGTAGACTCGAGTCACGTAAAACTGGTCACTCGTTTAGCAAACAAACAGACTTATATTCATTTAGGATTTATAAGGTCCAAGAAAATGCAAAATAACGCAAAGTTAACTGTTAATACTATTAAAGCTATTATATCTGATTAATCAATTATGTGCTTAGAAATACAAAAAAAATATTTAATCAATTATTTAATTGTTTGATGGTTTAGAGTTACAAGTGATGTGCGATCGAATTCTTTAATCGTTTAGAATTCTCATTAATCTTCAAGTAAAGGACGACATTAATTAGATCTTTTAGATTGTATATCATTGATACTAAAATTGATGGCACACTTTCTCTAGTGATGTCACTATCAATGGCGTGATCGATAGCACTGAAAATTTACAGTGACCGACGAATATAACATTTTAATTTCACAATAAAAAATAAAATAAAACTCCTATCAAAACAGATATTTTGCAGACTCTCATTGAGTTAAATCAGATGTTTATTAACGCGTATGGTTTGGATGAGGAATATTATAAAAATATTTTCCCCTCGAGAGTCTATTATGAATTAATTATGAATATTTTAACACTTTCATGACGGAACGTCAAGAAAATATGGATCAACGTATTGTGTTCTCATAAGTATCATAAAATGTTTTGTTGATTTTAGAATATTTTATGTGAAAATCGATAATTCCTAAATGAAGTAATTATATTTTATTAGTTAATAAATTTAAATAACTTAATACATAATAAACACTCGAAAGTAATTATAACGTTAATTAATAGCTATAAAAATTCTAATTGATTGCGTTTTAATGCCAGATAAGGAAGAAAAACAAGAAAAGTAATTACGTATGAGTGGATATTTATTGCTCAATAAAGAAAAGAATTCGAGTGATAAAAGTCTTAATGGCATAAGACTTGTGTAATCTACTTATGCAACGTTTGTTCGAAAATCCATGCAGACTTTTCCACTAGAAATTTAATCATTTACGGCGAAATTCGTTGCGCTTATTGTGCAATATTTATTGCGATGACTTTTATTTGTAGTCAACCGCACTCTACATATATATTTCAAGGTTTTTCACAGAAATATCTTCCGTACCACACAATGAAGATGTAAGAAAAGACGGTTTTCGTGTTGCTATGCCAATACTTCATATACATATACATTACAAATCATTTCATATTTACTAAATAAAGAAAATAATAAGCAAAAAATATTTGTTGCAACAGATTTTTTGATAAACATATAATCTATAGTAAACTGTATACAGTATCGCATGTTTGAAATTCAATTCAATAATTATATTATTGACGATAATTACTAATTTTATACACGCTTTTAGAAAATTCAATGCCAAATAGTAGTAAACGTTAAGAAATACTGAAATATAAAAAGGAAAAATTTCTTCTCACTAGAAAAAAGTTTGGTGTTTTTTTAGAAATATAAAGTTGGTTTTAGAAATTATCATATAAAGATTATTAGAAAATATGAAAGAGAATGAACATATCATACATAATCAGCGCTATTTGTTTTATATTCTGAGTTAATTCGAAAATATAATCAAAATTTTTTGTGTATTAAATATTTTTACTAATCTTATTAAAACGATAATAAATAATATCTAAAATCCTAAAAACAATGAATGCATAAATAATGATTATTCTTAACATTAAATATATTTGTGCGAAATGTGAAATAAATATAATTTGTAACAAAATTTTACTGTTTTGTAAATAATATTCCAACAAATTTGAAATTTAATTCGTTTTCTGGCTTTAATAATTTAAAACTAAAGCCGCGCCCGAAAAAAATATTCCAAATAAAGTCCTGAACCCGACAAAGCCCGAAACCTTTTTTTAGCTTTGTTTAAATGAACTATTGGATTGAATAAATTTGTATTTTTTGCGCTTATTCTTTATTTTTATTAACAAATCTTACATTACTTTATATTTTAATAAAATCTTTAAAACTTATTTTATACAACACTAGTGCACCCAATAGTATTATTTTTGTTATTTATTTATTAACCCGTTAAAACTGTACTCTTAGCCGGTATTTATCTTTATACCCGTTAATATTTTTACATTATTGCATATTACTCGTATTTCTTGCGTTACGTTGATCAATGTATTAATCATGAGAACACGCGTTCAATATTGTTTGAACGACGCATTAGTGATAGAACGACAGCAATTAATATTGTCGCGGAAATAGACAGAGAGAAACGAAAGAGTATTTTATATATATATATATAACTAGAAAATCGTTTACCTTCACAAACACAAACGAAATAATTTTTTAAAAAAATTGTTTATTCAGTTTTTTTTCAAAAACATTTCAATCACACATTCATTTATTATTGTTATTATCATTTTTTTGTGTGTGCCCTTTAGTATTTGCGAAATAGTAAATAAATTGAATTATACGATAATTATAAGAATTCTCGCAATACTGATATTAAAATTTTTATATTGTTTGAAATTTCGTGTAATATTCTTATTGTTTGAGCGAGTTCTGCCGATATGTCTCTAATGCATCTCAAATAAGCGTTTATAGCTGGGAATACGCTTTGATTGTTTGGCACATATGCCACCATTAGTATCATAATTCCAAATATAATCATTGATGTGAGCTTCAAGTCAAACAATTTCTGTGTTCGCTTCGAATTTTTAGTGTTCCCGTTTCGTTTAGGCATTTCAGTGCAATCAATATATCTTAAAGGTTTTAACGTATAGTCTAAATAATTAAATAACAAATATTTTAATAACAATAATATTTCTTTTATTAAATAAAATACTTGCAATCGATATTATTAATATAATAATTCTTTAATTAAACACATCAATATAATTATATTTATTGAACAAATTTTAATACAAACATTTATAATAATTCAATATAACGACATTAAACATTAACCTTCTTTAATAAAAGTAGAAATAGAATGAATATTACAATGTAATAATTAATATATCTTACGTTCGTTTAGTATATATACATTCTAATCATAAGTAAATTTTGTTAAAAATGTAAACAAAATTGATTTCATTTATACTTTAACCGTATATGTGTTTATATATAAAATGAAAGATTAACAAAATTGATACATTTATTAAGAGTACTTTAAAATCTTTTTATATATTTTGTTAATTTATTTTTAATATTTGTATACCTATTTTACTTATTTTCTTTTCATACCAAAGCTCTCGTAGTGCTTATGAGGCGACAGTGATTTTTATGTCTGGTTCCTTCCCCTTCTATTATTGCCCCATAAAACAATTGTTTTATTCGATGAAACATATTGTATATTTTCATACTTTATTTAAATGTTTTAATTTGTTTTCACACATACTTTACATATTTTTTATTTTTCTTTAATTGACAAAAGACTCCTTTTTATATGTTTTTTTGTATTCTTAGAATTTCTATGTTTCGAATTATTTTCGGTGTGCTTTATATAGACTCTTGTTTATATAAGTTCTACCCTTCTTATTACTAAGTTATTTTCCTTCTTTAATAGAATCTGGTCTTTATATAAACTTTTACAGTATCAGGAGCTTCTATGCTTTTATAGTTTTTTGTGTTAAAAATTACGTGACATATAACTCAGTTTTAATCGCTTTAAATAAGATGCCCACAGCTGTCCAGTAAACCTATTGCTGAAACTGGGAAAATCCCAGCGGTGCTCGAGTTTACCGTTATATTAATTATGTAATGCAAACTATAGAATATAGAAATTATTGAATCGCTCAAAAAAAGTTGAACTGAATTTAAATTACAAAATTGTATGCAGAGAACGATAATCTAAACAATAAGTATAATTAATAGATTAATGTAAACCCATTAGAAAACGCAATTGAATTTAAAAATAAAACAAATAAACTGAGTGTAACTCATTCAATACCATTGTAAATCACACCTGTTTCATAAAAAGTAATTCGAAACATAGAAATACTAAGAATACAAAAAAAAACATAAAAAGGAAAGTCTTTTGTCAATTAAAGATAAATAAAGAATATGTAAAGTATGTATGAAAAACAAATTAAAATCATTTAAATAAGTATGAAAATATACAATATATTTCATCGAATAAAACAATAGTTTTATGGGCAGTAATAGAAGGGGAAGGAACCAGACATAAAATTCACTGTCGCCTCATAAGCACAACGTGAGCTTTATTATGAATAGAAAATAAGTAAAATAGGTATACAAATATTAAAAATAAATTAACAAAATATATAAAAAGATTTTAAAGTACTCTTAATAAATGTATCAATTTTATTAATCTTTCATTTTACATAAAAATACATATACGGTTAAAGTATAAATGAAATCAATTTTATTTACTTTTTTAACAAAATTTACTTAATGATTAGAATTAAACTAAAAGAATGTATAAATACTAAACGAACGTAAGAAATATTAATTATTACATTGTAATATTCATTCTAAATTGTTTATATAAATAGTTTTTTAGTGAATAAATAAGTTTAGTATTACATATCATATTTATATTATTCACTTTGTTTTATAAATTAACGTTTAAAGCTATTGATAATGATTACTGTAAAGTAATTAAAACACTGAAATGGCTGGCATTACGATAAGTACACTGAGATTGTGTGCAAATTAACGTTTTATAAAATAAGTTCTAAAGTTTTTAATATTTGTTCAAACAATGTAAATAAAAATATTTCATCATTTTTTTTATATTTTTAAGAGAATTTTGGAAAGGGCTTAACAATGGGCTTCAAATGGCAAAATATTAAAATTGTTGTATAGTAAAAATTTGTAAATTTTAATAAATTTGTTTTAAAAATTGGTAAAATAACAAATTAAATATTAGAAATTGAATAGTGCCTGAAAATATTAATAATTTATGTCTACTATTTATGCTACGCAATACCTTATCCTTGGCTTATAAAATGTAATATTAAAAATTTATTCACGTAATCTCAATTTCTCAATCTTTTTCTATTGAATTAAATTGTATACTAAACTTATTTTTGGCAAAAAAGAATTTTATTTATTTAAAATATTAATAAGAATGTCATTAATCAATGAAATAAAACCTAATAATTATTTTGAAGTTTTATATAATAATCATCAAAATATAAAATATTTCAAAAGTTTAAGGAATAAATAATTTCCCGAGCGTTGTGTGAATTAAATCAATAATTTACGCATAATTAAGTATTCAAATGAATTTTGAATTTTATTTTTAATCTTAATATATCATCCATAAGATGTAATTAATACTATGATTACATTTAGTTTCGTATTATATCTTATATATAATCATTTATTAACTTTTAACGGATAAATTAACATAAATTTAACATTACAAATAAAATTTCATCGATATTATGCCCATATAAAAGATAAACAATTTTTTGTTTACTATGTCTAAAGGAGCTATTGGATTTGCAATTTGTGTCTGTCAGTCTATCCGTAGACCGAACTTTATATTTATTAAGAAATTTCTAAAATGGCCAAAAATTGGTTATAAATGACTAAAATTGGGAATAATATGGTCTAAGGTTTAGCTTAATATTGTCTTATAAATTCTTAAAGGGCTAAAAATGAAAAATATTTAAAAATGGTTGAAAATCATCTATATATGGGCTAAAATCTTGATAATAATGGCATTAAGATAAAAACTTCATGCAAAAAATTAACATTATTTTAAACTATTCCGGATAAACATTAATCTAACGCGTAAAACTATTGACTTTTTAATAAGAATCTATTGGCGTTTATGAATGTACGCTTAACAATAATTTGTGTGATGCTGAGATCAATAATGAGAGCTGAACTACATCTGAACCAAACTTTAAATATTTTATTCACAACTATGTGTCATTAGTGCTATAAAATATTTTAAGTTAAACAATATAATTTAAAAGTACTGTCAACTAAACTTTAAATTAAAATATAGTTTGGCAACATTGCAGATAACAATTAAAATGCTAAAAAATATTTAATATACAAAAAAATTGACTATTGGTTTAACTCGAATTATAATAGAAAGTAAGCTCTTTATGAATGTTCATTCTTTTTCTTGTTTTCACATTAAATTAGATTATATATAAATGAACTATAAATAATGGTAAAAATAAATACATCTAATGGCGTATTCATTATAATTCTAAAATTTTTTAGATATCTGGTGGTATAAAGATTAAAGATTTAATGCCAATTAATAGAATACGTAGTTGTAAACTGAAAATTTATTAATACATATTAAAATTGAAGCAAAAGAGTTGATTGTAAAAAATGGCTAGTAGTAGGAATTAAGATATTTATTTTGATAGAAAAAATAAATCTAATAATAGAGACTTTTGTGCAAAATATGCCCAAAGAATTGTGTTCCACTTCATAAAAATCATTTATTAAGCCCAGAAACATAACCTGATTTTTTAGGGTAGGACCTAAGGGGAAGAACCTTAAGAGCAGGGCTTTATTGTGAGTGCTATGTTTGCTTGTATGGATTTCTATTAATTTTTATAATTTGAAAGATTAATGTATTTTTAAAATCTTAACAATTTAGATCATTAGATAGCACTACATATAACATTACTTATTTATACGATTGTCAAGACTCATAAAAGAATATGCATTTTATATATAAATTATAAAATTATTCGCACCTTATTTATAGTTTAATTATTAAATGAATACATAAACCAACAAATTTAATATATTATATAATGTAAAAATCACATAGTTATATATCCAAATAGTATAGCGACAATTATAATCCTAAACCTAGAAACAACTACCGTAGCATTTGTCATAATAAATATGAGTTGTTCCCATTGAAACAGGTATTAGGGTTTGCGTTAGCGGTGGATCAAAAGAAAATGTTGCAAATCCAGTGCAATATCTCCACGCGTTTGGACCACAAGAACCTCTACTAATAAGTAGATAAGCGTTTCCAGAGTATTGTGAAACTCCAACCCCTGATTCACATCCATTAGTTTCATCACAAAGAAAAAAGCTTAACGTAACATCTGAACCTTTAAATCTTCCAGCAGTTATTTTTCCCGTGTCTACTTCTCTAAGATTTGCTTAAAATTGATTAATAATATAAGTAATAGTTCTTTATATGTTTAACCGTAATCTAAAAATAATTCGGAGAAAAACTTTTCTATAATATATTGTTACTTTGAGAATTATAAACTATTTATATATTTATTCCATTAATAAATTTTGTAATTTATTTTATTAATTTTTTGAAATTATTTAGGATATAAAAGATTAATCATAGTAAGGGATTTAAATCATCATTACAAACGGTTTTAGACCATTAAACTAGTGAACAATCGATAAATTAATACCTCTATTAAATTCCACATTTATTGTCGCAAAAATGGTTGAGTTTGTGCCATCATTCCAAGACACAGTGGCATTCCACGGAACAAGTTGTAATTTCTGAATGCAAGTTCTATTATACCGTGGCGTTACAATATCGGGTATTGTTCCATATGTGTCATAATCAATGCACTGATCCATACAATCAACTGCTAAATAATAGATTAATCTATATTATCTATAGATATGTTAAGATAGCATTAATTTACTATAATGGTTCCACGACATTAGCGCGTAGTCATTACCGCGAAAGACATTACCGCGAATTAATTTAATTTAAATTATTAATAGCTTAATTCAAAAATATTTCATAAAATTTTAGTGTTAAGATAGTATTTTAAACAAAAATACAAAAAGAAAAATCAAAATCATTAATTTTTAAAAAAATATTAATACATTCGCGGTAACGTCGTTCGCGCTAATGTCGTTCGCGGTAACGTCGTTCGCTGTAATGACTT
>JAQGAW010005045.1:0-10131 GCA_034698025.1 Phthiracarus crinitus | reverse complement strand
TTTATTTTTTATAAACAATTTTTTAAAATTTTATTTCAATTTTATATTAAATTAAATAATTTTCTCGAAATAAAATCTCAAAACATAATACTATATTTATATTTCCAAAATGGTGTTACTTTTCCAATGTTGATTTCTCTATAATTATGGAAATGTTGACCTTCCCTATTAAAAATCCAGAATTGTAAAAATTGTTGGTTAACTTCCTCAGATTTTCCTAGACTTCCAAAGACAAAAAAATTGTCCTATAAATAAGATGAGTTTTATTAAAATTTAAAGTTTTATGGATCTGAACCTCCCTTAAAGCTTTCGAGTCTGTGTAACAATAATTATCTTCTGGCTATGGTTTAATTATGTCAATATTTTAACGTACAGTTAACTGTAAGTTATCCATAATATAATTAATAAAAAATTCAAATTATTCAACGAATTTTGAATCAATAGCTAAAAATATTAATTATTCGTATATTGTTAAACTTTTAAAGTGATATTTTAATGTTATAATATTGGTTAATTTTTTTACAATATATAATTTATAAATTTTTGTAATATGAACTGCGAATGCAAGAAAAAAATTTACATTTCTTTTGACATTTTAATATTAAAATTTATTAAACTTTACATAAAATTATAATAACTAACACAATTAAGCAAACATAATTTTTTATTCGTGACATTTATTTAAAATTTAATGTGTTAAGCAATTATGAAATTTTTTTAATTACAACTTTTTAAATTTTCGTATGAATAGTTAAAGAATATTATTTTTTTTTGAAAATATATTAATTTTAACGTTAATTTTTGACTCAATACTTAATAGATATTTCGAAAATAATTTCATAATAAAATTAAGTATTGATAGTATAACCAACGATAAAATATATTTTTAAATAATACTATTAGCAGTATATTCTCTTGTAATGCTATGGGAAGAATAGGTAGTATAAAAGTTGTTCCTTTTTTAAGTAAACACGATCTATTGCTAATGTAAACCGAGACGTGGTTATTAGTGATTGAAAATAATTTGATTTTTTATTCCATTACCGTGTCTTAGATTTCTATTACCGTTCCACTACCGAAAAAATAAAAAGCTTTTACTCCATTTCAATTGTACTACCCTTCCACTCATTACCGTTCAGCAACTAACAATTTTTAACTTTTTTTATGAACTCATTTTAATCATAAATGGATTTAAGTATAAGAATAAAACTTTATAATCGCTTATTCTACAAAAATTATTAATATTTAATTGTGCGATTGAAAAAATAATAAAATTTAAATTATATATAGCACTATATAAGTCTTATAGACACATATATTTAATTATTTATATTATTAGAATTAAGATTTTCGTTGTATTTCTTTTAATTCATTGTTTATTGTCAATCACTGTATCTCTAAATATAATTAATTTTATTTGATTATGTTGGGTTTTACAGTGTTCTTGCCTTAATTTAAAAAACATTGGCAAGTATTTCTATTTTATATTTTTTTTTGATTTTATTAAATATTTATGTTCAAGGAGTAAAATATTCCTTGATCAAAGAAAGTCCAAGAATTTTTTTATTCTTAAAGAATTATTCTTTAATCAAAGAAAGTCTAAATAGCAAATTTTCTCAAAGAAATTCAAAGAATTTCTTTATTTCTCAAAGAATTCTGCATTTATAATTTTATTTTATTGTTCTAGTTATCATTTTAAAAATAATTTTCCCTAATATAGTATGCATTATTGCTCATTTTTTAAATTTTATTATTAAATGAATCAAATTTTTTGAATAATACCGTATTTTATTTTTAATATTTGCCTAAGATTTGTCAAATAATTTTTATATAGTTTGAATTTCTAAAAGAATTATCAAAAAATTTTGTTATTATTCTCAAATAAAATTTTAAATTTGATTAAAGATTTTTCACAGAAATTCAGTAAATTTTCTCAAATAAAATTTTACCCCTTGTTTATGTATTATATACTTTTAAAGTTGACAAACTTATAATTTAATAGTTTCACATTTATTATTTCGCGATTTAATATTTCAAATTAAATAAAACTCAAGAAACCATGTTAAAAAATATTCTATTGTTTTTAATTTAATATTAAATAGATTTTAATATTTATCTACCAAAATTATTTGAATAATGGCTTGTTTTATGACGTTAATATATCGCGCGATACTCATGATTTGAAGTCATATATAACTTTATTTTTGCATTGAGTATATTTTTTGATGTAATGTCTACAACATCTTAACAAAGCTAAAGTCGCTATTGAGTCTAGATTAATGTAATGATATGTGTTTTAAAGACCAAATCAATTCAGTTACAATTAACTATTTTTCAATAGAGATCTCTATTTATATTTATCATTATATATATCTTATATACCATTATAATTTAATAATTAATTAAGTAAATACTTAAATATATATCATTTTATTTCGGTTGAATAATGTGATTTCAATTAAAATGTAAAATAAATTTACAGAATTAAACATAAATTGTTACAAATTAACATACAATAATAATATATATGAATAGATTATTTATTTATTTTTCCGTTACCATCATATTATTTCGAAGACATATCCACAATTTTTAAGAACAACATACTCATAAAAACTAATATCTAGAAAAATAAAATAAAATCAAATTTTGTACATATTTCATTAAAAATCAAATTTTGTACATATTTCATTAAAAATCAAATATTATTAAATTACCTGATATTTTCAGTTAATATTTTAATTATTGATTTATTTAGTATTGCTAAAAACAGTTAAGCAGTAAACCGGGTTAAAATCAAACCCATTGCCACTTTACACACATACAAATTAGTTCTCATGAATGGAAATATTTTGGGGTTTATATATTCCACAGTTATTTTTTTCTGTGTATAACTGTATTTATTTTAGTTCATAATCAATAGAATCAATTTATAATTGCCTAAAAGTAAATATGGGGCAAATTATATTCAAATTATACCTTTAATTGGCTTTTCAAAAGCGTGATTCGCAATGCACAGGTAGGCAGCAATAAAATATTATGTCCTAATACTTATTTATTTTTTAAAAGTTAGTGCTTAAGTATTAAGGCATTTATAATTAAGAAAATTGACATAATATTTATTGAAGGAAAAAATTTTTTTAATAGGCTTTGCCTGTTTGTTAATAACAGGTTATAATAGCGAAACAAAATAATATTTGTGATATAACTTACTTCATAAAAGCGAAAATAATTAATAATAAATAGTTTCCTGCAGTAAAATCCAATTCTTTTCTGACTCATTCTTTCGATAAATGATGACAACTATTGAAATATAATATTTTATTTAATAATTTTATCATTTTGATAATATTTGTTACCTTTAATCTTAAAGTTAATTTTATTCTTAATTTTAAAATAAGTGAATAGTAAGTTGTAAGTAATTTATATGACTTTGAAGTTTCATAAGCCAATGAAGCCGCGGATGTCATTAAATAAAGTAATATTGAAATGACAAATATTAATCCATATATAAAAATTAATCTTCTAAATGTTGTCAAATTACCAAACAATACGCTGAACAATATTAAGCATACAATAGCAGAGAATGATGTGTAGATTGACATTGCAAACTTTGACCAAAAGTTTCCATTATAATCATTGATTTCCAGATAAAATTTGTTTATTGATCGCATAACAAGTTGAATAAATAAATTATGGAAAATCACCAATTTCTTAGACTTAATTACAATTAAATTACAATTAATAGCATTCATCTTTAATTTTAAATAATAGCAAATCAAATAAAAATATGTGATATGCCACGCAAAAAATCCAAGAAAATAGTGTACTCCATAACAGAATAGCAAAGTCCATGGAAATGAATATAAAATTAGATGTGTATAATTTGTACAATTTAATGCTAAAGGAAAAAAACTAATAATAAACGTCAAAATTGGTAAAATATATTTGGTATTGATATTGATAAATTTCAATAAATTTCTTGATTTTTTAATAATTTTAAAAATAATCTCTGGTTTATTAATACCAATAGATTGTGGTGAAATAAATCCAGCCATCATTTCAAACACTTTAATATATGATGGATAAATATCATGTTTGAAATTAAAGTAATGTATGGCTTGACTAATAATTATTACAATATAGAATAAAATTAGAAATACGTTAACCTGATATCGAACATTTAAAAAATAAGGGAAATCTCCAATATTCAAAAATAAATCTTTGTTTTCTTCTTTTGCTATAATTGAAATGATCGATCGAAAACATAGTAATATAATACTAATTAATTTTAGAATAGGGTTATTATAGAATGCCCTTCTATTAGCATTTCCAATATTAAATTGCCATAAACCTAATTCATAGAAATAATCGCAACAGTTTTTGATGATCATATCATCTGGCAATGGTTTATTCATTTCAATATTTGAACATAAGTTATCCATAATATAACTTTTTAAAAAACTCAAATGATTCTACTAATTTAAAACTTGAATCTATAGCTAAAAATATTAATTATTCGTATAAAGTTAACCTTTTATAGTGATATTTTAAAGTCATACTATTGGTTACTTTTTTTACAATATAAAATTTATAAATTTTCGTAATATTATATGCGAATATAAGAAAAAAATTTACATTTATTTTGACATTTAAATATTAAAATTTAATTAACTTTACATAAAATTTTATATCCAACACAATTAAGCAAACATAATATTTTATGATATATTTTTAAAATTTAATGTGTTAAGCAATTATGAAATTTTATTAATGATAACTTTTTAAAATTTTCGTGTGAATATTATAGTTAAAGAACATTATTTTTTTTGATATTTTAATTTTAAAGTTTTTTTTGACGCAATGCTTATAATATATTTCGAAATAAATTTTATAATAAAATAAAGTAATGATTATATAATATATTTTATAATAAAATAAAATTATTTAAAAAAATACTATTTGTCGATAATAATAATCGAAAAAAATGTGATGCTTTTTTATCAGTGGAAACGATATAAAGCTAATGTTGAAGAATACGATTTTATATTGATAATGTAAGTATTTTATTAGCTAATATGATTAGGAGTGTGATTGGTTTTAACTCAAAATAGTTTTAATTGTGTTATAAGAAACAATATTTGATTCATTATTGTCCTATTTTTATAATTATTTAATAGATATTAAAGCCATTTTTGATTATTTTAACCAACTTTTAGTCCATTTTTTGTTTATTATTTGTTATTTTTAGACTATTTTAAACTCTTTTTGTTCAGTAATAGACCAACCATTCTTAGCTCATTTTTTGGCATTTTTATTACCGTTATTGGCTCACTTTTAGCACAATTTATGGTATTTTTTACTAAAAAACTACTCCTATCTTAAAAAATTCCTTTTAATAATATAAAGAAAAAATTCCCTTATAAATATAAAGATTGTCTTTATTCGGCCAAACAATTAAAAACTTAACTTAAAATTTTAAAATATGTGACTTATATTAAGCTATAAAAAGGTTATATTTGTTTCGGTCGCAGTGTTATATTGTTGTACCAGATAGACAAATACACATGAAAGCAAACTAAACAAGTACATAAACAAATCATACTAAAGCATTAATACATACATAGTGTAGTACATATATAGTTGATTTATTTATATTTTCAATATAATCACTTCTCAGTTTAAATTAATTTTAAATCGTTTCTACTGATTAAAGTTCATCACTCCTTTCGACATCTCATAGCGTTACAAAGATCCAAAGTTGGTATATACTACAACAATTTCAGTGCCCAGTGATCATTTGATCCACAGCGATGGCATTGGTTGGCTGAAGACGAGGAAGCATACTGCGGTAACGCAGTGCACCGATCATTGACTTTTGAATTAAATCGCTTCCCTTTCTCTATCTTATGGACCAAAGCCGATGTTGAAGGACTTTGCAGGTTAACCACTTCCTTGTTGGCGACTTCCAACTGCGTTGCCAGATGAGTCGTTATGTCGAAGTCCAAACCGACTTCGGTTAATAAACGTCTTTTGGTAGATTCGCTAATGACCCCAGAAACGAATTGATCCCGAAGATCACGCTCATGGTAATCGCCGAAATTACATTTTATAAAAAATTTCTTAAGCTCTGCCACAAATTCCGCTATGAGTTCTACATCCTTTTGCTTGCGGGCCAAGAAGTGTTGACTTTCTGCGACTTCCAACGCTGTAGGCTCGAAATGGTTTTGAAGGACATTGACGAATTCTTCGAATGATGTATCCACGGATCAACTAGCGTAGACAAGTTGAACAAGAGGTCGAACATCGCAGTGTCCAACAAAGCGATAATAATGTTGACGCTTTGTTCGTCCTTAATCCTATTGGCGGCAGAGAAGGTATCCAAACGGATGACGCACGTGGAGCAACGTCTTCGCGTCAAAAGGAGATTTGAAACCAAATAATGGTGAAGACGCCATCAAAGAAGAAGTACAAGTCTCAGAAGAAGAAGAATCCGATCCTGAATTGTCCTCAGAAGTTAACATCAATTCGAACAAACGGCCACTGAATTCGTTTACCGTACTGCGCCAAAATAATTGTAGTGTATTCGACTTAGTAGTAGTAGTCATACGAAGTAGGTTCCCGACCGAAGGTGTGCGGCGTTAACGCTGACCACTGCTGAGGAAGAATCCGAAGAACCACAAGCCACGAGACCACAACCCTTACCATTGTTCAGGTAAGTGAATATCTATGCTAAATATAGGCAGTGAATACGAAGTAAAAATAAGCACACATTTAGTAAACATAAACTCATTAATAACAGTATATAAGTTAGCATTTAATACAGTGAACGTGAAAGTATAATCAGTTAAAGTAAACACATTGGAAGTTAAAGTATGAGTGACACGTGTAATATATTAATACTACAAGTGAGGCATAAGTAGTGACTAATATGTAATATAGTAATAGTCTATTATGTGTACGCTATTGCTGACTAATTAGTGAAAGTAATTTTGAGTTACTCTACTTCTAGAAAGAAGTAGAAGTACATTCAAAGTATGAATACGTTCACAGTTTATAGTGATGTGACATGATTTCACATACACTACAAGTTCAGTAACTGTTTCCGATTTCAGTATCACTTAATAGCCGAGAGTTATATGTAGCCGGATGTCAGTTTTGTAAGAGCATGACTGGAAAGCCATTACCGCAAGCATGTGAATGATGTATGATTGTTTGATTTTCAATTCTTTATTAAAGATTTACAGTAATGGAAATGTTATGAGTGCGATCATACGATCGCTGAAGTCGTTTTCCTGTTTTACTACCATTGAATGATTGAAAACGTGGATATTCAAAAGCCGGTATATCGTCTATTCAGAAATATTTGACATAACGCCAAAAGTTTTTGACACATGATATCCGAAGAGTTTAAGAAAACAATGCAACACTTTTATATTTGAGTTGTGGATATAATTTATCTTTGTTGGTTATTAACGCTCTAGATCTTTACAAATTATAAGATCGAGAAATTCCATTTCTTTAACAGAAAACCTTCTCTTGAAGCTGCTGGGTTTAATATTGTGAACGGGAAGGTGTTGAAAATAGCTATTAGAGTTAAGTAGTGTGTTGGCAATTCAAATCTATGAGCGCAAATATCCTAGAAACAGTTTTAGCATACAAGAAAACCGTCTTAAATGAACCTTCTTAGGCTCAAAAATAGTCTTAAAATGAACTATTTGTATTTATTCTCTATTATAATAAAGCATTTTATTGTTTGAATGTATTGGTTAATTCTGTGTTAATGCTATACGTAATAATAACTTCAAATAATTCACACATAAAATATTTCTTGTGGTTTTCGTTTTATCCAACGATATCGTTGTGTCGTGTAGAACTTGTATTGCCTTAAATTATACTACAATTCATTCAATTCAATTCTTATTATTTGTAATAATTTAATTAAGAATTTTCAAAACTAACTTTTGATTGAAACGTAAAAAAGACTATAATTTTGGTTAATTAATTTAAATTATAATCATTAACAAATAAATATAACTTTATATTACAGAAATAAAAGCTTTTGTTATCATTAGCCTTACTTATTGGAAGGATATTGAATATATCATAAATTATAAAGATTAAATGAAAATCTCATAAAAAATCTAAAATATTTCCTTTAAGTTATTCTATTTTTTTAAATACCTATACATCAAATTGATTTTAATTTTTAGCTTGAAAACTATAATAGCTTATTTTGATTTTGTTTTTGATTTTTATACCTTAAAAAGTATATCCAAATAATTAGATAAATAATCGATTGTAAAAGTATTATTTATTTTGATTCTATTTGTTTAAAAAAATTTATGCATTTTATGAATCATAATACATGACAAAATATATTTTAAGATTTTTTTTTCTAGAAGTGAGTTTAGTTTAATGATTTGATATTGTATGTCAATTCGACAGTCTTTAAATTATTATTGGAATCAAATTTATTCTTTATATTAATTAAGGAATTTGATATCTTAGATAGTAATAAACTGTTAATGTATTCCACAAGTTTTTATTAAACAATTAGCTTTCTAAGAATGTTCTTTTAGTACCTGTTTATATTTATTTTTAATATTTTGTAAATTTGATAGCATAAATATGAAAGATTATATGTCCATCAAAAACATTTATAAACAATCTATATATTATTAATTAAGAAACAATTCAATCACAAATACATTTTATAACTTACAATTTTTTTAAAAATATTATCCATTTATCCTGTGATTACATATTATATTAATTTTCGTTCGATTCGCTGACATCAACAAAATGCATTGTTAATTAACTTGAGTGAGCCATTATACTTGAGATTGACAAAAGTTTATAAAATTTAAATGATTTCATATTATAAATTTTCTTTATTTAGTTTTGAATTAAGTTATATAGTATATTATAGCAATTAATTAAAAAAATTTAAATGTTTTAACACTTCATTGGAACACCTAAAAAATGCACATCTGGAACAATAGGATAAAAATATTTTATTGCCTTCAAATAGTGCATTACGTATTATGGACTGCACAACAGTACATATTCGCAAATATTATAACAACAATACTAACTCAAAGGAGTAAAACGCATAGAAAAGCATTGCAATCAATTTAAGGAATATTGGGGTAAATCAGTTACTATATTCTCTATTAATAGATATATTAATTTTTCCATTTAGAGATTTCTCGAATAAAAATTAATATTATACTAAAGATATATTAATTAAGGGATATCTAAATTCACATAAATACCCTGTTTATAGTAAAAAAGATATAAGCGCGTAAAGTGTGATTGGAGCGTATTTTATCCCGATGTTCCAGTGAAGTATTAAAACATATTTGTAAGTATGTTAAAGTTAAATATAATTTTCAGCTGAAAATTTGAATAACACTGTAACCTCTATACGAAAGTTAATAATATTTCAAGTTAATTAAGTCTTGGATTTACTTTTTGACAAATGTTAATAATAATTAAAAAGTAATTGAGTTTATTAATTCATATTTATATTTATGTTAACAGTTTTAAGTTAAAACGATAATATTAAAAATTTATATTAATACCCATAGTATAATTTAATTATATTGCATTTTAAAAAATATTTGAGAGAAATTATATAAAATTTATTTCAGTAAAGTAGTGTTTTGAAATTAAAAAGTAACTAAAATCATAGATTTAAAAATAAATTGTTGCAATTAATATCTAATTATAATATATATGAATAGTTATTTTACTAATTTTTCCGTTATTAACGAATTATTTCGTAGACATATCCACTATTTTTAAGAACAACATACTCATCACTACTAATATCTATGAAAATTGATAAAATTTAGTACATATTTCAATAAAAAAATCAGAAAGTTATTAAGTTTCCTATTATTTTAAGTTATTATTTTTATTATGATTTTTTTAAAGATGTTTTTAAGTCATTGATAGTTAACATAATTCACTTAATATTTATCGAAAGAAAAAATAATTTTAATATACTTTGTCTGTTTGTTTTAATAACTAAAAATATCAGCGAAACAAAATAATATCTCTGATATAACTTACTTCATAAAAGCGAAAATAATTAATAATAAATAGTTTCCAGCAGTAAAATCC
>JAQGAW010005044.1:0-10133 GCA_034698025.1 Phthiracarus crinitus | reverse complement strand
AATATACCCCTATCTGTTACCGTTTGGCCAGAATATCTAAATAAAAAAACAGCCAAATCAAATTAAATATATAGATTGTATTACAAACGTCTTACAGCATAAAATTTTAGAATTGGGATGAGAAAGGGGCATATTTTTATTTAATTTAATGGACTAAAAAACGTTTTATTTAATATTCAAAATATTAGCATATATTTAGTCCTTTGCTAATTTTGCTTTTAAATGTCTATAACGGATATATGCACGATTGCGCAAAGAATAGAGTAAAAAAATCACAGGTTTTAAAATTTAAATATCTTACATTTTAGATGAATAATAATCTCGAAAACTCATCGGATTTGCGCATAGTTTATAGATCGCTATAAAATCAAAACTTTCTAATAGAAATATATTTGGTTAACAGTCAAATAAAGGTTTGAAATGAATAAAAATTTGTAAATTAAGACATTATGCGACAATTAAAAATTTTGTTTACTTATAAATAAGAAAATAAATAATAGTGAGTTTGTGAAATTCTTAGTTTTTCAACTCTCGAAAAATTCTTGTACACAATATTAAAGCTTAAATTTCTATTAATAATGCTTAATTATTGTTATACAAATTATTATTATTTGACGCGAAATGTGGATTTAAGATTTAAATTCAAATAGAGAAACATAAATTTGTTACCTTTACTTAAGCATTCAAAATTCTGAAACATCTGAGTTGAATGAATGGGAGGTGATTTCAAAGTGTTCACACAAATTAAAACTCTACACCAAGCAATGCTCACAATCAATGTGTCTAATTTTTTTGGGAAATGAGAATTTATCAAAATGGATAAAAATTTATCGAAAATTAAACTTTAGGAATTTAAATTATAGGTATTTTATAATCTTGTAAAGAAAAAAGAAACTACTTTGAAAAATTCCGAAATATTGGAACTTTTAAAAAATTTCATTTTTACTTATTTTTTTCCTGAAGTAATTAAAAATTAAGTTGCGAATTAGAAATTATCTTTAGAAATATCCTGTTTTAAAAAATGTAATTCTCGGTAATTATAATTTTATTGCAAAGTTTAAACTATCTGACTCATTCGGTGTTTTTAAATTTTATTAAATTTTTTAAACTTTCAGAACTCATTAAATTAAAAGAATCTTTTATAATTGCTCAAAAATAGTATTATTTCATAGAAGTCTAATTTTAAAATTTTAGCGATGAGATTTGATTTTAATTTTTCTTTGGTGGCCAAAATCTTTTCTTTGTTATACACTGTTTTCGAATTATACTTATTTTTAAAAATAAAACAAACTTTAAACTATTACTAAATAACATCATTTATTATGTATTAAATAAAATATCTTGTTTAAACCGAATTTATCATGTTTTAGTTTCAATAAAGCAGTAACTTTATATTATAAGTGCATCTCAATTTCAGAAATAACAAATTAGCTTAATTACTGTAATACAAATGTAGTTCAATTTTTTAAATGTTTTAAAATTTACAAATTTTACAATAGTTATAATTAATTGAATAATATCAACGATTACTGTACGTTTGTAAAATGTAAAATCAATAATTATCAAAATGGAGAAAATACATAAAAGTATTACGTAAGTCTTTCAAATTTTTAGCAATCAGTTAACATATCATTTAGATATTTAAAAAGATTTTAAAAAAATTAATGATGCAATCGTGTAGTAGTTCTTCGACCCGAACAGAACCTCGAATTTTTATGAACAACTCGAACAGAACCGATAAGAAACCCGAAAACCAGACAATTAATACATAAAAATAGTATAAAATGTTTAATAATCATAAACATAAAACTTGTAGAAAAAATAATGATTTATATGAGTTTACTATTTATTTTTTAATACAAGAAGTAATATATTAATACCAGGTAAAATGTTGAATATTTACGATGAGATATTTCTTATTTTAGGTTTAAAGAAGTCGAAATCCATATCAATTTCTTTAAATTTCAATCCAAAATTGATTTTAAGGTTTTCGGTTTCGTTCGGGTTAACCCGAACCGAACTGATTACTAGAAAATAGTATCGGAACAGATAAGAAACCCGTCGGATAAAAAGTGAAACTTAATTTAATTTTAAAAAAATATTTTCAATAAATTTGGCACAAATAGATCACAAGAGATTTGATAGTAAATGTTGCTTAAGTCTTAATTTCTATTACAGCATTAATCATATCAAAAATTTCATAATTTTTCAAAAGAAACGCAATGTTATGATTCAAAAGTGGTCACACATTTTCAGATTTATATTGGGTCAACCATGGGCTAGAACTCCCCTCATGTAACTTTTATTTAAATAAAACAACATTCTTAATGAATACAAAAGATATATGCAAGAAGAATGCGATCGATTGAAGAGAACGTGAGTATAAAACTTTATCTCAATCTGAATTTTTATGTTTTTGAATCAATTTTACGAAAATTTATTGTACTGTGAATATCTATCAAAATATTATTTAAAGTAAAGCTTGTTGTGGTGTAAACCAATAATTTTTTTGACAGATTGGTTAATATTTTATTGATTTTTCAGTTTTTTTTCGTTGTTAAAAAAAATACAGTTTAAACTTCACTTGTCAGCCGTGAGCTTCACTTTAAATAACATTAATGAATTTAATTTTGATAAAACAAATCGATTATGTTAATTCTCAGTGATTTGTAAGAATAAAAGCAATAAAAAAATATCAAACAATTGTATATGCTTTAGAACTAATTTAATAAATATTTTTAATGTAATAATAGAACAGATATACGTACAAGTGTAGTGCTTTAACCAAAGATTAAAGCTCGAGGCTGAGCCTAAAACAAAAATTCTTTAGGCTACGGTAACAGTCTTGGGGCTAAAGCCTAAGTCTAAAGCCTAAGGTATGAAAACATCCTTATACTAACGTTATAGAGTCTATACTGTAGATCAGACACAGTAAGCTGTACTTTTAAATTAATCTTACATATTGAATGCTACCGTAAATTCTTGTATTTATACTTATAGTTACAGTACTTCTACATATTACAGAGTATAGTTATTATTAGTTTATGGACACAATTTAAAAAAACAAATAACCTAAAGATAATTGATTATAAGGGAAACTAAAATTATAGCAACAAAACAATTAATAAATTTTTCTTTTCATAAGTTTGTTGGTGTACAGTATATATAAAAACCTCAGTTTAATGAGCATGAAATGCTTAATAAGCATAACTTTAACTAACAATTTAAGTTTAACTGAAGCAAAGTTTGAATTAATTGTTTGAGTAAACTGAAAGTAAACGTAAGAATCATCGAGTATTGTTGTATTGTTTCGCATTGCGTCTTCACAAATGGCATTTCACTGTTAGTTACCATTAGATAATGCATATCAATTAGTTCGAGCACGTCGTTTGAGTCAATCTCACGGAGCGATACACAGACTGGCCATGCATTGAACAGAGCGGCAATTCTTTCTTTATAAGTAAACTTTTGCTATTTTATTATACGATGTTGTGATTTAGCTATAAAAAAGTAGAAGTTAGGAAACCGTGAGAAAAGACAAGCTTGACGTAAGGTTGACGCACTTTCCTAAACTGAGTTATGTTGATGATCGAAATGATCGAATCATCAAAATATCTTATACCAAACACTGTATGCGTCAACTCTACCAGTGATGGTTACTCTACAGTATAATATTAATACTATAATCTAATTACATGTTTGGACGCTTATTTAGAAAAATCAATCATTTAGGAGTTAGAATAGTATTTGTGAAAAGTAGCATCAACTTAACGTTAGCATCAACAACGCTATACAGTACACTATAGCTATAGCTATACAGTACTGTAATGTGTAAGATGAACAGACCATCAACAGACTTATTAATATTCTGGTGCTGTTCTCTATCTCTAACCTTCCGAGAGGTAACTCTAAAAAATGTTCCTTATATTTTGTTAGTGATTATAAGCCAAAACTGCGGCACAACTGCTCTTTTTTATGTGGATTTATTACGACGATATATTATAACACTGCACGCAATCAGACTATTATCAACTATTTCTTATTACGCTAACGAATTAAGACGTACTTTATGCTTAAGACATTAACAAGTTTCCAAATGGAAATTTAAATTACGTTCAATTCATTTGTTCATTAATGTACTTCTGGAGAAGACTGCTGAATACATTATATACTGTACCATCCATACCATCGATAGCATTATAGCATTATTCCAACCACTATTTTGTTTTATGTTTTTTTATATCCAACATTTACGAGTTAAATCATATCATGATAGCAATTACTATTTAACAAATCATTTCCAAATGCATTAATCATTTTTCAATATAATTATACGTAATATTAAAATGAAATGATCGAAATCTACGCAAATTTTCTTCTTTTTTCGCAAACAGATTTCACCAAAAAAACTGATTTTAAGCAAAACTTTTATTCGCATCTTTGCATGCATGATATGAAACCAGAATTCATATATCTATATGTCTTTTCAGAATTTGAAAGAGAATGAGAGCAAAGCTGAAAGATCGTCACTCACTCCTAAATCGAAAGCTAGTTTGCCTGAGGCTAAGATTTTTCACTCTCATGGAAAAATATCGATTTTTGTCTGATGTCAGTGAAAACTAAAATAGAGAAAAAAGCGTGCATACAATGCTTGTGTAGATTTATTTCATATATATTTTTCATAAGTAACAGTTATAGTTATTCAAATTAGGAACTGAATGCATCGTACTATACATTGTTAAATGTTAAGTTTTTGTGACAAATTCGAGAATATATGAAAAAAGTGAATGTAAACGGAAGAATGTAAACTGTAAATTGGAAAGTGTGTGTCTGTTAACTGGAATTTCAGTTGGATATAGTTTTGATGGTTTGAAACTGTGGTGGGTTTCCAATGATGGTTTGTTGACGATTGGTTCTATAGTAAGGTTATATCCTTATGTCACTAATAATGATTGATTGATATCGATGTGCTTACGCGCTGCTATGGAGGTATCATAGTATGAAGCTATAGAGCAATGATGGAGCAAATCTACCATTGCTATGATTGATATCAATTTTACTAGAATTTCCTATTGTTTTAAAATTAGTTTCATCTCTGGATTACGGTATACCTGACATGAACAGCTCACGCACCGCATGATTGAATATATTCTCTATTATCAAAATTATGCAATGTGTAAAAACTTGTAATAATATTATGAATTTATACTAAGTTTAATGAATTATCCGATACTTGAAACGCAGCTTACATCAAATGCACCTGCGATTCAATTGCCAAAGATATATCATTAACGAATTTTCATTTACATTTTGCTTGAGTTGAGCCTAATTCTAAAGTTAACCTGCAATTTATACGTGTATTTGGTTTAAAATATGATTTCCAAACATATAGATTTATTACTTCACTCAATAATGTTTAGCGTTTAGTTTAGAGAACGTTAAACCATATAATGTATACAGTAATGTAGTGTATAGTGAAATAATAGTAAAAGAATCAATTTCTAAAAAATGCAAATTGGTATAACTAACTGGTAAGATATAATAGTAGTAAAACGTGGTAAATCGAGTGCTACTCTATTATACGCTTTGTGGCCACTATTTATGCAATCACACGCATATGAGCTATACATGTATACCATATACGATATACATATACCGCTTTTAGGGTACATAATGCTTAAACGCCTGTCTCATTAACCGCAACCAACACATTTATTCAACGCTCATATGGCATTATGAAGAGGTGAGAAGAGAGAATGAGAGAATGGAGAGAATAGAGAGAATGGAGGAAAGGAGACTGAGTCTCGCCGTAGACTCTCTCTGTAGGACTTATTGATGATCAGTGAGACTTGAATATGCGCTCCCAAGAGAGTGCCGGAACTTAACTCAATATGCATGCAATAACAGGGGAATGGAGAATGGATTGCAGATTCTATTGCTATGAATGATAGGGAAAGCGAATGCTATTTGTGAATATCTGAATGAGAATGAAAAACTGAAAATGTTTGACATCGAAACAAGTCTTCGCTCTCTTTATTCGCACTTTGCTAACAATGCGAAACATATCTGATAAATGGAGATATCATCCACTATATTAACATATACAATGGTATAGACGCGTATGAATACTGCAATGAGTTTTACTGCTATTTGATTAACATATATGGCTTAATACTGAAATAGATGCCCAAATAATATGTTGAGCATTGTAAACAAAGTATTGTGAACCGAACAGAACCGAACAGAACAGAACAGCGCCAACTCAACCATATTCACTAATAACGCGTTCAGTTCACAGTATATAAGTTTTACCAAATAGGCGTAAAGCAGTAGTAAAGTTAGTGGTGGTAGAAGTACTAGTAGTCCCCTCTAAGTAATCATAATTTTATACGCAAACACTTCTCCTTTTAGTCTATTTAGTAGTTTGGTTCCAGTTATCAGCTCTTTTAGCTCTTTTCGTATAATCCAATATTACTTTATGCTTATTATCATATAGTTCTTGGATAACAATACAAATTCTTAATTTTCTGAGCAATACATCGCATTTAGATTAAATCTAAATGATAATTATTTTCACAATATCACTATATTTCATTTCAAATAAAATAATGGTTATTTTAAACCACAAATGGTAAAGTTCATGAAATATGACAGTTTAGACTATTATATTAAAGTAAATGTCGCTTTACTCTATTAATACAACTACAGTACTAACAAATGTACTCAAGGGAAAGGGAAGATGTAGAGTCTCTGCTGGTAGAGATGTACAGTTACAGTAATACAACACAGAACTGTAGACGTGCCCCAATTCTGCCATTATAGTAGTGAGCATAATGATCAAGTTGAAGGCGTACTGACAAATTACATTTATCCGACTCATATCCATTGTGGCCTATGGGACAAAATGATAGATCAACTTATATTGAGACGTCAAATACAGATATGAAGACCTATATTACTGTCGTTGCCTCTGGGAAATGAACTGAATAAGAGAATGCTGGAAAAACTTATTGAGAAATTGAGAAATAGACACAACAAACTGAGCAAATGTGAACAAATCCATTATTACATTAACCATTTTACTATACCATACCATTTTCATTCACCATTCATTTGCTTAAAAAAGTTTAGTATAGTAACAGTATAACAAGTATAGCATTATAGCATAACCGATACGGTAACGCATTGTAGTATTTTATAATTATTCCGTTCTGCCGCCCATATTCTAGTTTTAGATTTTTTAGTCTATTCAAATATTGTCCCTCAAACTGTTATACCATTTCTATTGATAATCACAAGTGGGATTAACTCGAGCCTTAAAAAGAGCTAATATAAGCAGCAGACAACAAAATAGCAATCAATGTAGTAAAATATAGCCAATCTATTCCTAGATATACTGTAGAACTATACAGAAAGATAATCTTTTCTGTGCCTACATATGTCCGATGCAGCTGTGAGTCGCACTCAATTGCACTGAATTGCACTGAATTGCACTGAATTGCACGGTTAACACTGTTAACACTTAACACTGCTTGCAATTGATAACTATAGTTATATTAAATGAAGTAAAAAACTTATTATATCCTCTGTTTAATTCAGTTGTTAAAAATAAAAACTTAGAAATGCATACAAATCACATAATATGAGTGAATTACATTGACTTAATGTAATCATATATTTTTATATTTGTATATACAGTACAGTAATAGCTTATTAAAGTTAATAGTATATTAATTCTGAATCACGATTTACTTACCAATAATGATAATCAGAGAAAGAGATTGCGAAAGTGTGTAACACAGTATGTTAGCAATGATGAGATTGAGATCAATAGGCATAATAGGCATACAGTATATTACTAGTGCTGTGTTACTGTACAAGAGATATGCTTAACAGGTAAGCCGATATTTTGAGGGATAAAATCATATAAACATCGTATGAACGTTTAGAAAGTTAAAGTACATTACATGTTTAGATTCGAAATTGAAAATATATAAAGATTGATTGATATAAAGAAGAATTGGAAACAATATTTTATTAGAAACATCAGTAGTGACACAACAGTTACTTTATTGAAGTAGTGTTAAACTATGGTTGTGAAGTGAAGTGAAGGTTTTAGTTTCAAACATAAATCTTGCCCCTTTGGCTAATGATAGGCGTAGCACATGTAACGTAAAGAAGCACTTACTTGCCAGTGTGTGCCAGTGCTGGATATGCTGGATATGCTGGATATGCTGCATCAGTTCTAATATAAACAGTATTTGCTACAACAGTACAGTAACTTTATGCTTGACCCTTAGGGCAGTGGGAGTCCGACAAGAGTGTCTGCATATAAATATATAGGTCTATTGCAAAAATAGCCAGAAGCCAACATATGGGCCGCCTTTTTTCACATTTTTTAAGTGCAAACTTTCTGAGTCAACGCTAGTTTGGATTATCTACCTTTAAGTCATTTAATCGACACACTGCAGGGATTTTGTTACACTCACTATTGTAAACCAATACAATAAGTTTTATTTCTAACGTTTCTTCATTCATGGTTTTCTATTTGGTGTCGATTATAAATAAATAAAATCAAAAACAAGTTCGCAAAAACAAACCATTTTATCACCATTTAAAATATGTGTCAAGATATGGCTTTGAATATAAAGTGGGATAGTTTTTATTTTTAGCGCATAATTAGTAATACTAATTTTTTTAGTAATAGTAAAATAATGATTTAATAAAAATTCTTTGCTGTTATTTGAAAATTATTCACGCTTTAGATAATTTTAAGAAATATATACATATATATAGAGTTTAAAAATAGAAACATAATAGTAATGATAGTAATGATTGTAATGATAGTAATGATTACCTGCCACGAACAAGAGTCAAGTGCCAAGAAAGACATGATGCGATGAATTGGATGATAACTGATAAGTGTTTAAAGTGCTTGAATTTGTCCAAAATAAAACAAAATCGTTAACTATTTTGATTTTATAAAAGTTGGTTTTATAACACGTAAAATCACAATTGTGAAGATATTTTATCCGCTTCTTTATTCACTTTTTTGAGAAATGAAGAGAAGAGGATGAGCTGTATCTCTGTTTGAGCCTTAGGCAAGCAGAAGCAGCACAAGCATCATAATGCTTCTTACTGTATATAATACTGATATAGTATAGTAAAACACAAGGATCAAGGAAGATGATCAAACTGCGGACGCACTGTTACGCCTCTATTTATCCGGAGGGAGGACCCCATCAAAGAGGATCATTCCAGAGTTGTGAAGTGTTGTTCAGTCTATATGCGAATTTCTCACTACAATTCACCACTAAATTGATGTCAACTAAAATGCAGTTTTAAAATGCATAAATGATGGAATATGCAAATTGACCATATATTCCGTAAAACCATATACTGTATAGACAGCTAACCGTAAACACAATACTGTATACTGTACTATCACTGAGGCATTATGTGTAACACCCTTTATATTTAAATAGGCGTGACTTTAACTTCTATTATAAACATTAACATTCATTTCATTTCTTATAAAATTATTTAATTATTTGTTCAAAATAAATTAAATTTTCTTTTATATATACGTATATACAGATTATAATTATATCAAACGTATTACGTTTAAATTCTTATTTATTGTTTACCAATAATTGAGAATTATTTTGCATTTATAGCAATATTTTTTGATAGTCTAATAAAAAAGTAGATAAAAGAAGAATAAAAAGCATGCTTCAAATATGTTTTGATATTTTACTGTAAACATTAGAGAATAACACAATTTTTCAAACTAAATATCGATCGCTAATATTCTCCGTTAAGTTAATATAATGATTGGTTGATATTGTGACAGAGAAGGCGGAACTTTATGTACCATTTCTCTCAACAGATGATACAGTTGCTAAGAAAAAGATGTTACACTAAATCAAAACTAAATGTTTTGCCACATACAGTATATAATTAATTTGTTTTTATATATTTTAGGCTATCGTTGCTATTTTAAAAAGTTTAATATAATCTGTATAATCTATATATTCGATATCATTAATTTGTTTCTCAACTTTAAATAATTAAACTAATAAATAAAGTCTCTCTCTCTCTCTCTCTCTCTCTCTCTCTCTCTCTCTCTCTCT
>JAQGAW010005043.1:0-10133 GCA_034698025.1 Phthiracarus crinitus | reverse complement strand
AATTGTATTTCACTTTCGCTTAAGCAAAAGTAAAAGTCAAAGAAAATTTTGCTTTTGCTTTCAACTTTCAAAAAGTGAAACAACACTAGTTTTTTCTAACAATTTTCTAACGATTTGATCATTTTTTTCTAACGATTAACAAACTATATTGCACACTTTTTTCTAACGATTTTCGCGTCCCTAATAATGACTTAATGTCAAAAGTATATTTTTAGTTTTAAATTTTTTAGATTATAAAAACTTATTTCGCGTTAGGGGTCGCTATTGCGTAATAAATGATATAATAGCTGAGCTTTATTAAAGGTAGATAGCAATACGCAAACTCTTAACCAAATAAACGATAGCATAAGTATATTATACTAGAGTAAAAGCCCGCCTTTGGCGGTCAAAAATTAGTATTAATTTTAAACCAAACCGAAACCTTTTTTGTCCCCATATTGCACATAAAATTTTTCATATTTACATAACACAGAGTTCCGTATAAAACAGGACCCATTTTCCCTAAAACCTAAAATGACCCAAACTATATCGATCCGTCAACTCCATTCAAAGCCTGACCCCACCACTATTTACCCGACCCAACCATTCCCCACCGACTCCGTCACTCCCCATCCGACCACTCGAATCCCCACCCGGCCCCACCAATAATATTTTATCCCTTTGTATATATTTTCCATAAATTTCTAATAACTTTCAAAAATATTTTTTAAAGTCGAAAATTATATAATTTAATACAAAGGATAAAACACCTTATTAAACGATAGAAATGTTTTCTAGGAAAATGCGTAAATATTATTTTTTATTTCAGAATAAAATGGTAAATTTAAAGTATTTGTTCAACTTTTAATCACAAAGATTCAGAATAAAACAAGATTATTATTTGAACATAAAATTATTTTTGTTGATCATTAATCTGACGGATTAACTACAATTTCATAGCTAATCACCAAATCATCAGTATTATTATAGGTTACAAACCCGAACACATTTCCTATGTAATTTTTGCAATATTTATCCGCATAACTGTATCGTTCAAAGCATCCTTTTTTCATATCCATATCATAGACATTCGGTTCCCATTGTTTCGAATTCGCTGTAGACTTGCAAATCTCGCAGTCATTCAAATAAACAGTATAATTCTTTACGCCACTAATAGTGAAGCGAATACTTTCCAATTTGCACGTTGAAAACGATTTGTAGAATGTGTATGATTTGTTTTTGATATTCAGAGTACCCTTTTTAACGCCAATCCATTTCGAACCTGAAAGTGATTTGTGTCCATTTAATACTTCGCCCAATTCTACAGCATTTGGATATGTTTTGTCAAAATTAGTATAAGTTGTTTTGTCCGATTTAAGCACAAGTGATTCGATTCGATCGCAATCATACTTTGTTTTCTTCATTCTTAACATTGCCTGTTAGTATAATTTTTTAAAAAACCGATTAATATACTGATAATTGATACCAAAATACGGCGATTGTATGGATTTATAACTTTAAAGTTATTTGTTCTGATAAATTAAATTTTTTCTTTTAGTGTCAATATTATACTAAATTCTATTTAATGAAAAGTTTTATATTTACTTATCAAGTATAATATGCATTTTACTTTTATTATATCCAATAACTTTTTGATTCGATATTTCAATAAAATTTATTAAAAACTCTTAACTTAAAAGTAACCCGATTTCATTGAATTTCTCTAAAGTTAGATTTTTTAGACCTAGTTTTTATCATTATTTTAAAAAAGTGAGTTTTTCTTTTACTATTAAGTCATATTATTTACGATATTTACTAACAGTTTAAAAGACAAATATCAATATGTTATATAAAGGATGGACATCTTTTTAAAAAACTATAAAGAATAATTTGCTAAATAAATAATTCTAAAATTATTTTATATCTAAATTTTCGAATACCATTCTTAACATAAAACTGTAGACTGTATAACGTATTCAATTTTTATACTTCTCTAGAGCATAGTCCTTTATTTGTGTCCTCGTTTTTTCCATCATTTGCTTCAGATATAATAGTGATTACTAATAAATTAAGGAAAAAAATGATCGAAGAAGTAAATTAAATTTTAATATATTTACGCATTTTTATATCTTTTCAGTTATCAATTTTATTAGATTGAATAACTGTTTGTGCAGAAAAAAAGCTATAATAACTTCTTTAACCAATAATCATAACATTTAAATTCTTTAATAAATAAAACCATTAACCTGTTATTAATAATAGTAACCTTTTATTTAAAACTTTTAAAATTCATTTAAATTTAACCAAAACGAGCATAAATTGCTTCCAAAATATTTGATATTAACATATGATTACTGAAATATAATTTTATATTAAAAACCAACATTAATAGGAACACAATTGCATTAAATTAATCTTAAATGAGTTTAATTAATATAATTACTCACAATTTAATATAATCAGTGAACTGGCAATTCTTATAGATTTCATTATCAATTCAATTATGTAAAAAGCATTTAACAAATTAAATTTATTGGATTAAATTAAAGCTATTTTAGAATGAATATATTCGCCTCGAAAATAGAAATAATGTTACTGTAACATATTTTTAGAAATTTATGCGATCATGAATAAGTGAAATGCTTTCGAAATACTTATTCATTATTTTTATTAAAAAACAAGGTTAAAATAATATTTTTGAAAATATTTATAAATAAATTAAATACTTTAAATGTACAATTCAATAATAAACAAAAATGATTTTGAAATTTATGGCTATAACTATGCAAATGTTTAGAAATAGTAGCGTAATATTCATTTATAAATTATTAGAAAAATTTGTTAAAATTATTATAATTTTCAATTAATTAAAAACGAATTTTAGTCTACAAAGATATAACAATATATTTATTAAAAACTTGCAAATATAAAAAATACATAATTTGAAATTAAAATAATCATTAAGAAAAACACAATTGTAAACTAATGTTAGTGTATTTACTGTAAGTGAGACTATTTAGACTTGGTAACCTTGAAAATTTTAAGACCAGAACCCGAATCTGAAAATTTTAAGTCAGTTTTTATTTAGAAAAATGTTAAAAAAGTCTAACAAATTTGTCGATAAAATTTCAAAACTCTCGTTTCTCTTAATTAATTTCGTTGAAACATTAAATCGTTAGATAACGATTTTTTAACATGACATTTTTTGAAGCTATTTATAAAACATTAGTGATTACGAAATATTTGCGTAAACTTTTTGAAATCGATACAAAAAACAAGGAAAGTTCGAAAATAAAAATAAATAAAGACTATATAATAGTATTAGAGAATATAAGAGCAGTCAGTGTTACTATCATTCTTACAAAGCTTAAAATAAAGGTCAAACTAGAAAAATGGAATCTATAAAATTAATTGAAACTAATAAATTATTGCCAAAAAGAATGATAATTAAATCGGCTGGAAGTCACTTATATTTGATCGGTTTATCATATTTTCCTTTTGGGTCTCAAACACGAAATAAATTTTTTAATCCGATATTTGTTTTATTAGTGAATACAGTGTGTTGTATACGATTTGTAATATCGCTATTTATTAGCGAACAACAACATGATGTTTATATAATGATTGGTGATATTTCGCACTTTCTTCACGTCAAGTATCATTTAAACATAATGGACACATTGCTATTTATGTTTGCAATTACGCTGCAATTAATAAATTTAAATAATTATATGAGAAACCGTAACGCCTCATACATGAAACCATTTGAAATGATATCGGGCTTAATATCACCGAAAAGTATTGGGCTTTATGTCACAAACGATATCGAAATAATGCTTAAGTCAATCAAATTGATTTTTAAATTTACGGAAAGCAATCTTAAAGTAATAACACCATTGCTAGCATTCATCATATCCTTTTTCCCGTTAGCTCTCAATAGCAGCTCAATTCCCCAATTCATTATATTTGTTATACCTTTAAGCTCGTTATTCAGTTTGGGACGAACTTTTGTTATCAACATATTTGTCTGGCAAATCGTATACTTTTACGTGATCTGTTATTACCTTAAATTAAAAATAGTTAGCGTTAATAATGCTATGGAAAAGTTAGTTCTACGGAAAAATATGGTATCACTTAATTATAATAACTCGTATTTTATCGATAGCATACTAAACACAATCGATTCCATAAATAATGAAATCGATGATTACAATCATAATTATTGGTCCAAATTTACATTTACATTGTGCTTATTCTTATCACTTTCGATCAGTTTATTTCTCTATCAATCGGTTTTCGGCGAAATGCATGCAACAATGCGACTCATATTTATTTACGGAACAATACTTTTAGCACTGCTTTTTATATTTTTCTTGAATACCGCGTCAAATATTAATTTAGAGTTAAACCGTTCGAACAAATTTTTGTTTCAAATATTTATTAAGTCCAGGTTATCGATGAACAAACGGATTAAGGCATCTATTGATAATATTAGTGATGCACAAAAGTTAAAAGTTAAAGAAATGTCTTAACTCTTAACCTTAACTGTAACATTATTTTAACTTTAACTTTAACCGGTTAATAACATTCTTAACTTTTAACTTTGACCCGTTATACAAATTTCAACTCCCCTTTTTGACTTTATATTTTAAAATATTATATAAGAGTAAAATAATACAAATTAAAAAATTAAATTCTAATTAAATTTTTATAATGAAAATTTATATAGTGAAAAATAATTATATTTAAATTTTATATTAACTTTAAAACTGAAAATAGTTTTTTAATTACCCGATTTTTTAATAAAATTCATGAAAATTTATATAAAAAAATTAAATAGAGTTAACCTGTTAATTCGGGTTATGCTTAAATTCGGGTTATGCTTAAATTCGGGTTATGCTTAAATTCGGGTTATGCTTAAAAATTAACTCTGTTAAGAAACTCTTTAACTCTTAACTTTAAATCGTTCCATATTTCATAACTTTTAGCCTTGACTTTAATCGGTTAACCAGTGTTGTCAAAAGTTAACCGTTAAAATGTGCATCTTTAATAAATATTAAGTAAAAATATTAATAATTTTGTTATATTATTAGGTGTCATCATTCGCTGAGAAGTTGAGTCAACGAAGAGTTGGGTTCAGTTGTTGGAACATATTTGTTATGAATTATTTGCGTTGTTATGAAGTAAGACAGCTTTTTTTCGATAATACTATTTCTATTAAGTTTAATCTTATTTTCAGATATTAGTACTGATGGGCGCCTTTTTTCTTAAATTAATTGATTTTTCTGCAAATGCAGTATAATTTAAATAAATTATAAAATAAAAACTTTGCATTTATAAATAATGAAAAATAGAATTCATGCTAATAATGGCTTTGAACCACAAAACTACTCATACGGTAATTTTCTTTTCATTGAAATTTCATTATTAAAATGAATACTTAACCATTTAATCCCATTTTGACATGTCTATCATAATCTTATATAGAAAAATTTATTTGATTTAAGTTTAAATTGTTCACTGTATTGTAGTTTATTTCAAAATGTTTTTTAAAAATTTTCAATTACTTTGTTGAGACTAATTGTGGATATTTTTGAAGGACTCATGACTTCATCAATTCAATTGACTAATTGTAAAGTCAAGCACAAGTGTAACTATTATTATTATTTTTGTTTATTAATGACGAAATCAAATGTTTCTTTAACTTCAATCATCTATATTTACGAGAGTAATAGTGATTTTCTTTCAACTGCTGTTATCTTAAAATGTAACAGAAATTTCTTTTATAAAGAAATAAAATTTATAAAAAAATTACGAATAAAGTTAATTGAAAAATTAAAGTGTAGTTTCGTTTAAACCGCAATAAACCGTAACAAATTCTTGCATTACTCGTTATGTCAACGATAACAGTGATTGATTAATATGTTGCGCTGATAAGTGTTACAATTGGTAATGGAAATAGAAATGCTTATAAAAAATTTAATGCGAATCAATAAAATAGATTTTAAAAATTATTTTTAATAAGGAAACGGTTAAATTTTACAGCGAACGTGTGAATTAATAAAGACTAGATGCGGTAATAGAGAGATGACTATTAAAACTATTCAAAAAATTTTTCCCCGAATTCACTCACACTATATTATTATGTATAACGACAGCATTGAAATTGTTTTACATTTACATTTGCACGAAAATACCTGCGCATCACTTGATAAATTTGCAATAATGGTATTGAATAATTCTTGGAAAAAAACATTTAAGAATGAATTAAAACTTCGAATGCTATGCAGATGTTTGCAGGTGTTTTAGTAATAATCAAAAAATAATATATTCGTTATGTTAAACAATAGGCAAATTAATTTTTTTGCCAATAAAATTTAAATAAATAATATCTAAAACTTAGAAAACAGTTACCGTATTATTACCATTTTATTGTATCGTTAATAAATGTAAACCTTATTTTGTTTTTAACTTTCATATGATATTAATATTCACGAGTGAGTTATTAAAAATAACATTTTTTAGTCTACGCATACGAAGAATGATTACACGAAAACAATACTTTTGATAAATTATTGAACATTGTTTTATTAAGGATTACAAATGACAATATAGGGAGTTTCGGTTGTTTCGAAAATAGTTTCAAAATTGAAACTATAATTTTCAAAAATATAATTTTTAAAAAAAACCAAAACTTTCATTAAAATAATTTTTCAAGATTTCCAACCCTCATCTAACTCTTATTATAACGAAGAGCGTTATCAACAATTTGTTTGATATGTAGACACGCGAAACGCGAGTGTAATCCACGAATACTTTTAACATATTATTTATTGAAATAATAACTGATCACAAGATTAAGCAATCATCGATAAAAAGTTTTATGCAATTTATGCAAACAAATGTACAGAACAAACACAGTGTGCGCTAAACTTTGGACTCACATTGAAAACTGAACGGCAACTGTGAATATGAAATCAATATTAAAAAACAAACTCTTATCATCGACTGATTTTAATAATTTACAGCTAATTCGGGCGAAAAAATATTCGATGACGTTTAAGGGATACAATACTTTTTTGAATAAAATCGAAAAATCGTAAACATTACCGTGAAATCAACCTGAAAAAACAAAGGATAGGTAAATAGAAAGTCTCTTTTCAAAATTTTTTTTGTTTGCATACGATTTTACGCAATGATTTTTTCGCTGTTAATGTTTAACAAAATGTTGGACAAAAATAAAAGTTTTTGCACGTGAATTATTAACATATAAGGATTTTTATTACTTCAGGAATAATTTTTTTTGGATTAAGATAATAATAGTTTCACGAATTTATACAAAAATATTTACATATATTTATTTCTTATGAAATTTTTATTTTTCGTTAAAAGAAAAAAATTATCACAAACCGTCTGATCGTTTATAATAATAATACTGTTTGTTTACAGTTATAATGAATGAAGAGATAAAACAAAATTCAGAGATTAAAAATTTTATAATAAGCTCACTCGACGTATAAATAAATGTCATCTTGTTTTTACACTGTGTGTGCGATGAATGAACAGTTCAGAAGTGATTAAACTCTCCAAAACCGTGCGTGCAATTTGTTAAGCGTATTGACTCTCATCCGCTATCTCTCTCTCTCTTCGTCAGTGAGTGTGAGAGAGTGTGTGCACTAAAAGTTATTAATTTGTTTGAAAAGTTTGATACAGTCTTATCGGAAAATATAGTGAACTTGGGTTTCAGTTTAAACTATAACTATATATTATTATTATTATTATTATTCGCGAAATATATTTTTGGTATTTGTATTATTATTTTAATTTTGTTAAATTACGAATATATTTTTCACTTAATTTTTATAAAATTTGTGAAATTGTTTGCTGAAAATAATTTATGTCATTTTTAAAAAGCATTGTATAACAAAAAATTTGATTTATTATTATATGTTCATAAATCACATTTAGGCGAAACAAAAACAATGTCTCTAATCGGCGCAAGAATAGCAGCGTTAATTACGCTATTTTTCACCACACTATTCGTCGGAACAGTACCCGTATTTGCGTTAAACTATTGGCGACGAAAAAAAGAGATCGAAAACACAAATAGTTGTGAATCGTCGCCGAAAACGCAAACAGCGCTGTCCGCCAACCGATACGTGCAAATACTAACCCAAACGGGCGGTGGAGTGCTATTCTTTACGGTACTCATGCATATGTTGCCAGAGATTAAAGAGAATTTCGAGATATATTTGCAAAGTAATCGTTCGATATTTAAAAATAATGACAATAGCGATGAAACTCATCCAACGCTACCCTATGTTGAGCTCACCCTTTGTATCGGATTTTTTCTAATATATATGATTGAAGAGTTGATGCACGCGTTTTTGGATAAGAAAACGCATCAAAAAACATTATTAACCGAAAATCATAACCATATTCATATGAAAAGTGTTAATAATGACATCGCTCTCACGAAGATTGAGCGACAAATATCGAACGGCGGACACAGCGATGTTGTAATGGCTGTTAATGGCGTTAATGGCCATAACGGCTCCCAATTTCGTGACAATCAAAGTATAGGTAACTATTAAAAGAACTAAAAATCAATTTTTATTATCTTATTTGCTTCCGAAATGCAGACTCGGATAAACTGACGTCAATTTCATATAGAAGTGATGCAGAAATATTACGGCAAAACTCATACAACGACTTATCGTCCAAATCGATGTGCGCTCGCGTTATCGAAGGTATCCTAATAGTACTACCATTTTCAGTGCACTCCTTATTCGACGGAATATCGATAGGCATTCAGTCGAACATAAGCGGCATTTGGACGATGTTTATAGCTATAGCTTCGCACAAACTGTTAATCGCGTTCATACTATCGGTAGAACTTTGCGAAAAGTGCGCGAATTTCAATCTCGTGTCGTTCTATATGACTCTATTCTCGGTGATGTCGCCAATCGGTATACTAGTGGTAATCATAATGGAAGAGTCGATCGCGACTGACGGCGAAAGCAATCCAATTGTGATACTTTTAAGCGCGTTATCCGCGGGAACAATACTATACATCGTTATGTTCGAGATGTTACAGAGAGATCGCACGAAAAGCCTGTCGGGTATCGTTCAGTTCGTAACGATGCTCATCGGGTTTGGTCTCATGTTTGCTGTGTCCATGATTTTTACCGAAGAATAACTTAATCAAAAACATAGGTTGATGTTATTTTAAATTTAGAAATATTTCAAATTTTCGTTGTTTTGTTTTTATATGTATTTATTATTAAATCGTTTTTTAAGTAAACTTCAAGTTTAATATTAATAACTATCTTTACTCGAAATTTTATCATTTTATTGAAATAGATAACCCTTTCGTACATAATAATAATAACTGATCTCAAATAAAGTTTTTAAAAACAATTATAAATAATATTATTTATTAGCGATTATTTGTTGTTTATTTCGAAATAATCGCAATCACAAAATCATATATTATCGTAAAACGTATTGTTTAATGTTTTGCATAACTAATTGCATATTTTCTATGAAAGTTTACTCACTTAATCTGTTTGTTATTCAAATAAATTATCGGAATCTGTTATCAGTTAACTTGAAAACTATAATTAGAGATCTGAAGGTAAGATAAGAATTATAAAATAAGGGTTATATTCGTTTCATGGAAGTTGTAGTTAAGACCAGGCGCCACAATGACGGGGTTGTAATGGGTTAAAACTAGTGTTGTTCAATTTTAAAATTTTAATTTAAATTGTCTTTCACTTTTGCTTTTTATATTTTTTTAAATTTCACTTACTTTCACGTTCGCTTTCATTTATAATTTTAATTTCAATTGACCTTCACTTTAGCTTCCGAAAATTATTTCAATTTTCTTACTATTTTTCTGTTGTATATCAACGTTTTTGATCACAAAATTCGTGATTATATTCGTGAGTATATTAAAAACGTTGATATACAACAGAAAAATAGTAAGAATTATGTGTTCAATCAACGATAAAAACATAAAATTTCAAATTATTTCAATTTTGCTTAATTTCGCTTTTGCTTTTGTTTAAAAATTAAATTTCGATTGTATTTCACTTTTGCTTGAAGTGAAAGTTTAATTGAAAATTTAATTTTACTTTTGCTTTTTTATTTCG
>JAQGAW010005042.1:0-10136 GCA_034698025.1 Phthiracarus crinitus | reverse complement strand
TATTTTATAATAGTATTTTAAAATAGGATTATCAAAATTTAATAAAATCATAATTATTATAAATATATATTAATAATTAAATTATTTTCACTATATAAATACATTCTTTTGTTATGGTAAGCTTTTTTGAAAGTAATTAAACATCTTTTTTAAATTAATCTTTTAAGCAATTAAAATAATCTAATTTTTTTATTTTCGTAAATATTTTATATTAGAATTTATAATATATTATTATTGAAATTATAACTAAGATGATAAAAATATTTTATTTTATTGGTTTTGATTTTAAAATACGCCAAATAAATAAACATTTGGTGTGGGATCGAACCAACACAGTGCCGTATTAAGTTTCGCTTTTCCCAGTCATTTCACACATTATAGGACAGACGATATCGTTGGGTTCGGCGAAATCCACTATAATCTGTGACCGCAGCTCTTATATCGCTATCCGCCACGTATGGTCTTAATAAGAACGGAAATGGACAGCTCTTTCCCCTGGCTCGGATCAAACTGAGTCAAACTCGAGTACACGCTCTAAACTGAAGTCTGTAAATGCACTTAAATTGTGCAAAAAAGCAGGGTTAGGTGTAAAAAACAAACAAAAAAAACAAGAAAGAGTATGAACATACATATTGAGCTCACTTTGGGTTATATTCTATGTTAATTCAATAGTATAGTCAAAATTTTGTGTATTAAATATTTTTTGCATTTAATTTATTTATTATATTGTTGCACAACTATATTTTACTTTTATTTAAAGCAAATATATATTTACTAAATATTGTTCTAAAGAAAAAAATTTATAGTTTTATAATATATTGTTGTAAATAGCTCTTCATTGAGTGTATTATGAGTTTTGATTCATTTGTGTTTTAGCTCTCGTCGTGTAAACATCACATAAGTTGTTGTTAAGCAATCACTAAATAGTATTATATGAGCGAATATGTGATTTAATTTAACTCAAAATAGTTTTAATAATGTTATTTTAAACAATATTTGATCCATTTATCCTATTTTTATAATTACTTTATATATTTTAACGCAACTATTGAATATTTTAAAGCCATTTTTAGAATTTTTAGACTTATAAAACTCATTTTTAGCATATTTTGAACCTTTTAAAACTAATTTATGTACTATTTTAAGCCCATATTAAGCCAGCTTTCAAAAATGATATATTGAAGATAGGAGTATTTTTATGTCGATAGGAGTCTTTTATTTGAAAAAATCCCTTAACAAAAATAGAGAAAAAATCCCTTAATAAATATAGAGCGGTCCACATACAGACGGACGGACGGACGGACATTGCAAATCCAATAGCTGACTTTTACAAAGTGAGCTAACAATCTGAGTTTCGTCAAATCCCCCGAAACGTCCCCACAGAAGAAAACGACTCGCATTGATAGTACGCTAGCAATTAACGCAATCACAAACGGTTGAAACACATATAACGTTAATGTAAAAAGTCTTTATGAAAAAATATATTTAAATTCAGAATTATTATAAAAATATATTAATATCTAAATAATATTCACTATATAAATTCATTTTCTTGTGGTATTTTATTTTTGATAAGTAATTACACATGTTTTTAAATTTAATCTATTAACAATTAAAATAATCTAATTTTTTTTTATTTTCATGAATATTTTATAATAGAAGTTTAAAATAAATATGAAATAAATATAATAAATATATATTATTATTGAAATTATAACGAAGATGATAAAAATATTTTATTTTATTTTTTTTTGATTTTAAAATACTCCAAATAAATATTCATAATAAACTTAAGAAATATTTTATATAAAATTTATCAAAAATTTTATAATATAAGTTTTCTTTTATTTGATATAGAAAAAATATAACCTTGTAATAATAAACGTTTAGTATTCACATAAATAATTCTAACTCGATTCACGGAGTTAACTTTTTATTTAATTTAAAAATATTTGTAAAGAAACTTTTTAATTAATAAACAAATATCAATACGATGTTACAGCCACAAGTGTTATTTACCATAGTTTTTGATATATACTAAGTTGTAGATAATATTAACTCAATATATACGGTTATCGAATTGAAGATGACACATTATAAGTGATATATAGGATAATACAACTACTCTCTTTAAGATTCCAAAATTTTCTTAGTATACGGTAAAATAGTTGCAGATGATACAAAATAATTATTTTTAACGAATGTAAACTCACTTTATGGTTGATTACACAAAAAAAATAATATTTTTCTAAGGGCAGATTCCTCATTTACATTACAAATGTCAGATGATAAAAATATTTTATTTTATTGTTTTTGATTTTAAAATTCGAGAAATACATATTCATAATAAACTTAAGAAATATTTTATAAAAATTTGTCAAGAATTTTATAATATAAATCTTCAATTAATTATTTTTAAATTTTAAAACTAAAATTCAGTGAAACTTAATCACTTATTTACAATGTTAAAGGATCAAATATAATTAGTTTACTATTTTTAAATTTTAAAACATCATCACTTTTAACTAACAACCGGAACTTATTGATTTTTTAAAAACTGAAATTAAAATGCAGTGTAAATTAATAACTTCATTTACAATGATAAAGAATCAATTATAAGTAGTTTAATATTTTTTAATTTTAAAATCTTAATCTTTAAACTAACAAAGAAAAAATATTGAGTTATTAAATACTGATGCCAATAATCAGAATTCTTTTGTCGTTAAAGATGGCGGCTCTAACCTCAAAAATGCTCGATTCAACCGGTAGTCATACGATTAACCTCGAGATCCATCTCGCTATTGTTGTGATGCCGGACAAAATGAGTTGTCCGGTCTGTGATGTAGTGGGCTAACGCGTACACTTGTTAGCACTAACTGGTGTGGGTTCGAACCAACAGAGTCATATTAAGCTTCGCTATCCCCAGTCATCTCACACCTTATAGAACAGACTTTTCCCTGGCTCGGATCAAACTGAGTCCTTCTCGTGTACACGCTCGAAACTGATGTCTGTACATACATTTAATTTGTGGAAAAAAGCAGGTTTCGGGGGTAAACAAACAAACAAAAAAACAATGTGAGTATCGTAATTGCACCCGAAACGTCCCCAACGAAGGAAACGACTCGCATTGATATTACGCTAGCAATTAACGCAACCACAAACGGTTGAATCACATATAACGTTAATGTAAAAAGTCTTTATGAAAAAAAATTTAAATACAGAAATATTATAAATATATATTAATATTGAAATATTATTCACTATATAAATTCATTCTCTTGTTTTGGTAAGCTATTTTTATAATTAGTTACAAAATTTTTTAAAATTAATCAGATCAGCAATTAAAATAATCTTACATTATTATTTTCAGAAATATTTTATAATAGTATTTTAAAATAGGATTATCAAAATTTAATAAAATCATAATTATTATAAATATATATTAATAATGAAATTATATTCACTATATAATTTTATTCTTTTGTTATGGTAAGCTTTTTTGAAATTAATTAAACAACTTTTTAAACTTACTTTGATCAGCAATTAAAATTATCTAATTTTGTTATTTTAAAATTATTTTATATTAGAATTTTAAAATAACTTTATTAAAAATATTAAATTCTTTACGAAAAAATAGATTATAATTAGGAATTATTATAAAATTAATCCTAAAAACTGCAAAAAATGATAAAAGATTTTAGAGAAATCTATTCAGACTAGATTTGAACAATTTTAATTATAGCAACGTAAGCTCATTATTGATTTAATTCACGTTTTTCTTATATTACCATATATTATTGTAATTATTCTTATTTGCATAAGTATTTTATACTTTTGAATTAAGACAAGTTTGCAACGTTCTTTATATATAGTGTTCAAAAAAAACAATTTACAAATTTTATATAATAAACTTTTAAAATCACAAATTTTATATATAAAGAAAGCAAATTTTTCCAACTTTCTTGCTATGAAGTTAAAGGTAAAATTATGTTTTAAAATATTAAATTTAAATACAAAATAAAAAGTAATTGAAAAGGAAAATTCATAAAACATAATAGAAAACTTAAATTGAAATAATAAATAGTGAAATAAAGTAGAATTAAACCTAATAAATTATTTTATAAGTTACAAAATAATGTTATTTGATCAACTATCCAAATATTTTTAAAGACTCTTAGAAAATAAATAATAAATTAAATAAAAAATTGTATTACACTTTAAAATGTTAAATTAACAAATATGTTATATTTTAAATTATTTATAATTTTAAATTTTTCTCTTGCTATAAAGTTTTATATTAAAGTATAAAAAAATCTTTGACATTTTGTTTAAATTTTAAGAATAAATTAAATTTTCATTTTAATTGTACTTTTAATTTTTAGCTCACTTTAACCAACCTTAAGTCTTTCTGTCTGTTTGTTTGTAGACCATCTTTGTAATTATTAATGAATTTATTTGCAGCATAAGGTTCAGTTCTCCCAAAAAATGAAAATTCTTTATTACTGACTGATTTAATCATTAAAATTCTATATGGATATTATAGGCGTATAGCCTGAAGATACAGATATAGCTTTATAATATATCTGTGAATTCTGGTGTTATTGACTCGGATTATCGAGGAAATATTTGTATTTGTTTAACAAAAAATAGTAATCAAGTCTTTATTGTTCATGCTGGGGAGCATTGTGCAAAATATTTGGCTAACTGTATCTTTGAAGTAGAAAAATTGGATAAAACGAATCGTAACAAAATGGTTTTGGTTCTACTGAAATCACTGATATAAATAAATTCTTAGTTATTTTCGCATTGAATTTATCATATAATAATAATAATAAATAATTAATTTATTACTAATTTTTAATTTAAGATTTATTATATTTATTTATACATTATGTTATATAATAAAATTTAATTTTTATTATTAGAAAGTATAATAAAACATTTTATTGTATTAACTGTTTAAAAATTTATTATATTTCTATTAATAAATATTTTTTTAACGAATGGAATAAAAGTTAAAATGTAATCGTATTTAGTTGTATAATATAGTTTTGATAAAAACTTTAATTCCCGATAAGTAAATAAATAACAATAGCGCTTTTTTATTAATTTTCTTTTTTTTCGATGTTAACCAAAAAATAAAGTTGTCTTATAAATATTCAATATTTAATTTAACCCATCATTTTTCCAAAGAAGTGTAGAACGTTTTCTCTTCTTAATATTAGTCTCAACCAAACATTCAACACCATTCAACTAACCAATCAACTCAACACTCAATTCAACATATCAAGCACACCGCTAACACAAATCAGCACCGAATTATTCAACTAATATTCAGAAAACTTAGCGCTAATTCACAACTCAATCAACAAACGATTATCAGCACTGAATAATCGAACGCAGGCTTCAGCAATCAATCAAATTAGCGATAATTCAACAAACATGGCGACACCATTCAAACTCAAAATTTACAGATACACTGGAGAAGGCAACTATCAAACAGCTAAGGGTTGGTTCGCAAAAGCAAATATTTATTTCCCCGAAACTCTAACAGAAACAGAAAAATTATTAGCCGTCAAAACTTGTCTCGAAAATTCAGCACTGAATTACTTCACACATTTTGTCGAACCACGCATCACAACCCTCACCTTCAAAGAAATTGAACACGCATTCATCAATCACTTTGATTTAGGACTCAACACAACTTTCGAGTCTAAACAAAACAGCGTTGTATTTTCAGATAAAGGGAACAAACAAAACGTTTCAAACAACAAATCTAGCGCTACCATCAAATCAAGCAAATTAGCAAAAACTGCATCAACACAAAAGACAACTCCAAAATATAAAGTACATTTAGGCAACAATTTAAATACGGCAAACCAAAACAAAGCGCTTTATAAATCAAATCAATGTCAACAAAAAATGCAGTTAACATGAACAGATTCAGAAGATCATGAAATTGTATGCATTTCAAACAACGATAGAAAAAACAGTTCAAGACTCAGATCAGCCTCACTGGACAGATGAGCTGATAGCATCTCACGATTGGGAATACATGTCTAGCGCATTGTCACATTTCAACTCATTTCAAACTTAGCGTTAATTCACAATAAACGTCAACACATTTAAAAACGCAATACAACTCTAAGACAATTGAAGTCCCAGCACACCATCGTTCAGAACTCACAACAACACCACAAGCCGAGAACAAAGAAATCACAATCATTGACAATTTGATTGAATCACACGAATCTCAACTGAGTTCAATCTCATCAGATATCGACAAATCAATCGAAAATTTAGCGCTAAATCCTAACAGTCATTCAAATACAGATATCAATTCTGAATCAAACGAATTCGACTAAACAAATAATTTAGTGCTAAACAAAATCAATGAAATGCTTGAACTCTCCAATGAGTTACGCAAACCTTTTGATACGCAATGGCTCAGCGATTTCGAAACACTAAGTCTAGAAGACCTCGACAGTCAAACCGAGTCAACAATCGATTCTAATCACAACTCAGAACTTAGCGCAAATTCAAAGCAAACTTCTTCGCAACTCCACTCAATACTTAGCGCTAATCCCCAACCAAGTTCAATTCAATCGGAAGCGAAATTTTACAATCAATTAAATGAAGTCACAACGCCAGCACAAACAGAAAACGAAGTAATCGATCGAATTGCGACTTAATTGCATCACTCGAATAACAACTGGATAAATACGACGAAATAAATTATTTTATGCAAAACAAAATCGATTTCATGTATCTACTCAACGATGAAATACGCAAACCAACCGATACTGATCTCAATAATAACAAAAATTCATATCAAACGCTACAATCAATGTTAAAATTTAGTGCTAATTCAGATCAAATCATTCAGACAGAACACAAAACAGTAATCAATTCTGTACAAACAACAGTCAATAATTTAGCGCTAAATATTAATATTCCATTAAACGTAACAATAGTCACAAAAGCATTCAATAGCAAATAAATCGATCAAAACGCAACAAACACCTCAATAGCTAAACGTTTAACAACTCCTTATAGAGTTGTATTCAATAAAAAAATGCACTCGCATCTTACAAAGGGACACAATCTAAAGTCGATAAGCCCTTATGTCGCGCTATTAACTCTTGTCCCAAAAATGTGTGGCTCATGGCGTTCAAACACACTTTATCATCATATCGGTATGCACCATCGATGGCGCATTAAACAATTACTCAACATATACTGTATGGATTCAATCGTTGACAAAACCATGCAATTACTTACCTGATTCATAAAAAATAGAAATCAAATTCAAATAACTTTTGTTATCATCATAAGCATCATAATAGAGCGCTCTATAGCTCTTCTCGATAAAATTAGTCAGACAATGAATTTCACTACAAAACTATACCAAATATTCAGCCATGAATCTGCTTCCAACAATACATCGGAAGACTGCAACGACTCAACGTTATTCAAAAACGCATCGCAATTACAACCGCATAATCAACGGAATACAAACTCTTCAGTCGTGGCCGATGTAGTGACCGCAAAGTCACACTCTTTATTCATCGCGCTGATTACTCATCACAGCATTTACTCATAGCTTATATTCCTTTTTATTATACTATTTCTCATTTGCAATGAATTACTCATTCACCTTTGCTAAGCATTACTCAATTACTTAACATAGCACTATATTGTATATTTAAGGGTCTAACATACAATCATTCCTTTCAGTTGTTAGACAGACACTCATTCAGTGTTATATCAGTCGTCAATCAGTTAGTATTCAATATGCAATCACTTATTATAACTTTTAACAATGAGCATTATTTGGTAAATTAAATTTTATAAAATTGGTTAAAATGTAATGTAATTTATTTATGTATTGTTTGTGGGTTAATTAATAAAATTTATACAAATTAGAAAACAAGTTTTTATTTTAATATGATAACTTGGTAAATAAAATTAAGTGCTCGTCATCGTTAGCTTTTGAATAATTAATTTTATATTTCTTTATATTATTAATAAAACTGGATAGGATAAATTTTTTTAATTAATGAGTAAATTTACATTTATTTTTAGCATCTAAAGATTTATGTTGATTTAGTTTGTTATAATTGTTTTTTAGTTATTTTTAGAAATATTTTTTTGAATTAAATAATTTTATTTTTAATTTAAATTATAAATTTAATTTTAATTTTTAAAATTTTTAAATATATAAACCATTTGTGGATTATTTTGCATTTAATTTTATTTTTATAAAGTTATTGCCCTTAAACAAAATAATATATTTTAGCAACATAAAAACTAACTTTCCAACTAGAAATTGAAATAGAAATTAAAAGTAATATGTAATCATTTTTTATAGACTAACACTCGATATTTAGCTATAAAATGAAAAATTAAACTTAAAAATTGAAATTAAATAGAAATATTTTTGAATTTTAATTTCGATTAATGTATATTAAGATGCAATTTATATTAAAAGCTTTATGAAATTTAAAAAGAAATGCAAATATAATTAAATATTTTGTTAAAATAGAAATCTAAATTTATGATAAAAATGTTTTCATAACGCAAAAATAGAACGATATGATTAACGAAACTAAATTTATTTCGTAAATTTTTCCACACATCGATACCCTATTCATACCATATATAATATCGAGCAATTAATAGGATATGAGCGAGAATTAATTTTATGAATCAAAAAACACATTTACGCCTTTATAAGAACCGGTTTATATAATTAACATTTGTAATTATATTCATTAATGACAATATCGAAAAGTAAATTAAATAAATTGAAATAAGATATATAAATTTAAATTTAATAAAAACAAGAAAGAGAATAAACTTTCATATTGAATTCAAATTGTTTTACCAAAAATTGACTAAACAAGAACGACAAATTCATAGAGAGCTCACTTTTTTATAAGAAATGTTTATTATTAAAGTAAGTTTATTGAGATAAAAACACTTTTTCGAACAAATTAATTAATATTAAGTGTATTAATATATATTGGTTTATGGTGTGTTTTATAATATCGAGAAATATAGAGAGGACTTTTGGTATATTCATTTTAAATTTGAAAACCTTATGAAAAAATTTTTTCGAACATTTTAATTAACATTAAGGCGCTTAAACATAAATTGGTTTTTTTTAGGTTTTCAATATCGAGCTCTAGAGACAGGACTTTTGGTTATCTAATTTTATACTATAAAAATCAAAAAATTGTGTTGATTGAAAATCGAATATGTCGAAAAACTTACGAGGAAATATTTCAAAGAAGTTTATTATTAATAAGCATATTAATCCGATTTGGTTTTAGTTTGGTTTTATAATATTGAGCTCTAGAAACCGGACTTTTCCTAGTCTCCCCGATACCTGATCCCAACTGATAAAATCAATATATAATAAAAAGAAAATTTTATTATAAAAAACAAAACATCAAAACTAACGAGTTAAAATTAAATAAAATAAAAGAGTTAAATGATAAAATTGTGTTAATTTTTTGTAAGACAAATGTAGATAAATAGGATCATAGTTTATTTCAAGTGGATCCAAAACGCAATCCGGCTCATACTAAATGCAAGTAAATCGAGAAATATTCAGACATAGCTGCCATAATTCCACGAATTGATTCAAACAACTTATTGGGTATTGATCAATGATTATCATGGACCACGATTCGGCATAAATCAAATTTCCAGTTTTAGCTTAACTTAGAGTTGGGGAACTGATCCTAACATAGGGGAATATTCGATCATAGCTGCCATAATACCACGAATTGATTCAAACCACTTATTGGGTATTGATCAATGATCATCACAGACCACGATTCGGCATATATCAAATTTCCAGTTTTACCTTAACTTTGAGTTCGGTAACTGATCCTAACATAGAGGAATATTCGATCATAGCTGCCATAATACCACGAATTTATTCAAACCACTTAATGGGTGTTGATCAATGATTATCACAGACCACGATTCGGCATATATCAAATTTCCAGTTTTACCTTAACTTTGAGTTGGGTAACTGATCCTAACATAGAGGAATATTCGATCATAGCTGCCATAATACCACGAATTGATTCAAACCACTTATTGGGTATTGATCAATGATTATC
>JAQGAW010005041.1:0-10136 GCA_034698025.1 Phthiracarus crinitus | reverse complement strand
TCAATGCAACAATATACAGTAAAATTAAAAAATGCGTAAAAAACAAAATATAATATAGTTGGCCAACAAAAGAAACTTTAATTAAAATGTCAAAAAATATTTAATACACAAAATTTTGGAATATCTTATTGAATTAACTTATAATATAATATAAAGTGAGCTCATTGTGTATGTTCATACTCTTTCTTGTTTTTAACTCGAAATGGTTAAAAGCATTAATTTAACTTAATCTGTTTAATATAAAATGTTTAATTATTGATAATAACCTTAACCGGTTAATCGGTTGGGTAAAAGGTATCCCATAAAACTGCTCATCACTAGACTAAACTGAGTAATATAATGATATAACTTGCCTCATAAAATTTAAAATAATTAACAATGAATAGCTTCCAGCAATAAAATCCAATTCTTTTTTGTCCAACTCTTTCGATCAATGATAGAATCTATTATTAAAAGAATTAATCAAACCTTAAGTGTCATACTCATAACTGATCAATTTATTATACGGGAATATTTACTTGAGGTATGTCTTATAAAAAAACTAAACAACTCAAAAACAATATGAGACTGTCACTAGTAATAGTATGAGCAAAGGTATATAAAATGTAAAATAACCAAAAATTATACCTTAAACTTATTATCAAAATTTATTTTGTTCATATTTTTGGAGAATTATTTAATAAGCAATGCATACGATTTATTTACTTCAAAGGAAACAGACGATGCGGTATTCAGTATCGATATTAATATAAACATTAAAAATAAACTTCCATATATAAATATAAGTAAATTAATAATCGAAAGCTGGATAAAAATGATTTGATATGTGAACAAACCGAATGGTAATAAAAGCAGTGAAAGAGACAAAAACAAAAATAATGACCAATAGTTTTGATTATAATCGTTAACTTCTTTATAGATTATACAGAATCCATTAGTTATTGACTTGATTTTAGAATTTATTTTTGTCTTTTCTTTATTATTTAATAGTTTTATCATTTTTCTAATACTGTATAGCTTAGCTTTTAAGTATTTACTAATCGCAATAAAGTAAATTATTTGCCACGTAATTATATTTGTAATGAAATGAAGACACAAAGCATATGTGAAACTCCAAGGTATGGCTAATAAGAATAATTGAAGAAAAGATGAATAATACGATAATACTAGAAAACTGTAAATAAAACCAACAATTGGGAGAAACGTCTTTAAAAATATATCCTAATAAACAAATAATATTTTAGATGATTTAATAATATGATGAATTTGCAACTTATTAGTCAAACCCATACTTTTTGGGCTAATAATACCTGACATCATTTCAAATAGTTTCATAAACGACGGCTTTGTTTCGTTATAATACTGCCAGAAGTGAATGATTTGGGATATAATAGAAAGCAATATAGCAAATGCATGCGTAAGGTTAAAGTGTATGCCAACATTAAGAAAGTAAGCCGTATCTCCAATCAACAAATAAAGTGTTGAATCGTTAGAAGTAAGAAATGATAAAATGAAAAAACGGACACAAAATAGTATATTGAATATAAGTATGAAATATGGATCGTAAATATTTATTCTCGAATTTCTCCCAAATTTGAATAAAGATAACCCAATTCGATAGAAATGAGTTTCCGCTTCTTCTATGATGTATTCTGATGGCAATCGCTGTGAAATATTAATATCTTTATAATTATTAGTTTTGTTAATCATATTTATTTAAAAATATTTTTCAGGTTAAACTAGTTATATATTTCGACACACCATTCCTAGAATAGACAAAACATTTATTAATCTGAAATATATATTTCAAACTATTTGTTTTATTTAGTTCTATAATAATCAATAGTATAAAACAAAAACGCTGAATAATTTATTTGCAAAAATATAAAATTAGAATGAAATGTCATGAAATTACTATATTTATAAGAAATTGTTTTTATATTTTCATAAAATTAATGATTTTTCAAGTAAATATTTTTCTTATATTTATTACTTAACTTTTAATCATTTATCAATTTTATATTATTGATGGACAAAAAAATATTTCGTATTTTACAAAAATGATTAATAAAATTACAAATAAAATTTTATTAATACCAGTAATAAATAACAATACATTTTGATTTATTTTAATTTTTCAAAGATTGCAGCCAATTATTTTAAAAATATTTAATAAGTTTGTGATTTATTTTAAACAATAAATTAATAAATTGAGTTACTATGTTATATAAAAGATTACATGGAAGCATTTTTGAAATTATGAGCATATATAAAATTATTCGCTAAATTCTAAAATCGAAAAATTTCATTAAAATAAAACAATAAGATTTCTACAGGTTATGTAATTAATTCCCTAATTATAAAGAATTTATATAACAAAAGCTTAGCTTACTGGCTGTCTATTTTCCCGTTTGTCACTATTCTCGTAGTTTCTTATTAATAAAGTTTTTTGCAAGTACTATATATCCTAAAGTTCTTTATATAATCTCTCCCTCTCTCTCTCCCCCTCTCCCCCAAAAGTGGGTTTGGTTATAAGTGAACAACAGTTTCTAATAGAAGCGATAACTACAGATCATTACTGTAATCATTAGAGATGGGAAATTGGAGACAATGTCTCCAATTGTCTCCATTGTCTCCAAAACGTAATTTTTGTCTCCTTTAGGAGACATGTCTCCAAATTAGTAATATTGTCGATATTTGTCTCCAATTTACCATTTTTTCGTGTTTTTAGGTTAAACAGAAGACATATTTAAGTTAGAAAATAATTATGTATTTTTTTATACAACAAAATACTTTTTTATAGTATGTTTTTAAAATTTAAATTTAAATTTAGCGTCTCCTTTTGTCCATTTTTGTCTCCTTTTTATATAAATTACGTCTCCTATTTTGTCTCCTTTTTAGTACAAAATTTGTCTCCAATTTCCCATCTCTAGTAATCATCAAATTATTTTGTCCATGAACTTCTATTTTGTGTAAAAGATAAAGATCGGATTTTCCGGGACTAAAAAGTGCTGAAAACGGGAGATAACCAGGAACTAAAATGTATTAAAAACGGCTATGGTTCCTGGAAATATTATTTTTCTTTAAAAAATTTTTAAAAATAAATGAATTTTATATTATGTACCGTAACATTTTAAAATTAACTATATGGCATAATTGTTCATTTTTAAAAAAAATATTTCTACATTTCATGAACAAAATATTTATCAAACTAACAAAATTTCTGAAACTAGAGAAACCCGCGGAAAATAAAAAGGAATCTCCCCACATCTTATTCATGTCCACCAGTTTCCGACGTTAGCAATGGGTATCACAGTGAATCACACAGCATTAGTATATAAACTTTATCTATTATTAAAAAGGGAATTAATGTTAGATATTACAGAAACAAATGCAAACATGTGTTATAAACAACAATAATTTGCATGTTTAATACATTTAACGTCACAGAATCACTATTAATCGTGAAAAGTTGGTTTTAAAAAGTAGTCGACGTAGTGGTGCTAAATTATAGCGATGTTACGGTCACCTTAACAAAATTATAATAGAGTATATGCATTCACTACATAAAATTTTAAAAGTTTTGGAGCTATTTTCTTAGATCCTTAATATTTCATGTCTTACTTTCATACTTAAAAAATTTTTAAGACTAATAGAAAGACTTTTCTGCATTCACTTAAAAATTTGTTGTTAAATACAGAGAAAACGGGAACTTTTTAAATATTTGTGCACATTCGGGATTATTTCTATAAAATGCCAATTCCGGGAAAAAGCGGAAAATTAAAACTACTTTTAATTAATTAGTTAAACTTTATAGCAGTTAATATATTTATCTCCCGGTCTTGTGATCTAAGGAAAAGACGGGATTTTCCAGGAAAATCCATTCTTTAGTAATAGATTTCGCATATTTTCATTAAAAATCTATAAATAAGTCTACACACATTTATCATACAAAAAAAGCCTTGAGCTTCAATAAGATAATCTGATGGCTCTTATATATCTAACAGCTATTTATTTTATTGCTATAATTTGGTAAATGTGAGCTAAACTTATGGTCGAGGAATCTTTGACATTCAGAGATTAAGTATATTTTTTAAACACGAAACTCAAATTAAATATTAAAAGCTAATTTGTAAATAATATTACGTTTTGTCTAAACTAAGGCAATCCGAGACATACTGAAAAATTAATTAATTCTAATTTTAGAAAATTTTAATTTTGAATATGAATATAACAGCAAATGAATACGCTGTTGAACTTGAAAAGTATCACTTGAACAATGCTCAGCATTTAATAGACACGATAAATGGTTATATTAAAGATGAGTATGAATATATGAATAATTAAACCGTACATATTCATAGATCTATTCAATTCGTTCATAAATATTGATTCCAGTAAACGAGAAGTGATGGTCGATATCGGTTGCGGTTCAGGAAAATTACTTTCGGTAATAAGTGAGGCATTGGCGTTCAATACAGTTATTGGTATCGATATTGACCCAAATATGATTGGTTTTGCGAATGCGAACAAACTTACCGATAGAATTGAATTTCTCACCCAAGATATTGATATGGACTGGAATGAAATGAGACCAGAATTAAAGGCATTGGAGAGTAGGGTTTCGCTAGTATTTTCCAATTTCACTTTTCAATGGATCAAAAACAAGGACAATGCGGTCAATAATATATTCCGATTGTTGGCAAATGGAGGCAAATTTTACGCTTTAGTAATGGTAGTGCCAAATCCGCTTCAAGATTTGATGGCAGATAAGGAGATATCAGAGTTTATCAAAATAAAGTCAAAACAAGAACAGTTTAGCGAATGGTTGGACGCGTTAACCGATAATGGACTTATTGTAGACAAAACTGATTTGATTGATAGCCATTACGCGTTGAGACGCGTTGTTTACGATAACAGTTAATTATGATAACTACTTTAAACTAAATATATATACGGGTAGCAGTAATTTACTCATAAAATTTTTAAACTTCATTTTAGAGATGAGCATTTTAGGCGGCCTAACCTTAGGCTTAGGCTCAGCCTACAGCCTAAGTCTACATTTTTGCGTAGTTTTAGGCTTATCATTTTTTCAGGAGCCTAAACCTATAGCCTAAACTTAATTTATGCTTCCTAACCTCTAGGCTCTATGACGTAATTATTACTTATAGAAATTTTTATTTTTAATTTAAAAACTACGATCCAGAGCAAATAAAAGTTATACTCATTGCAACGTGTAAACTAGAGATGAGCAATTTAGGAGGCCTAACCTTAGGCTTAGGCTCAGACTAGAGCCTAAGCCTACATTTTTTCATAGGCTGAAGCCTACAGCCTAAGCCTAAGCCTTTGACATCATAGGCCGGCCTAAACCTAAGCCTATCCAATATATTGGAGCCTAAGCCTACAGCCTATCTCTAACTCTAACCTGTCAGCCTAGAGCCTATCTCTATTTATTTATAACGATTGTTAAACGATTTTCGCGGCCTTAGTTATTATATTCACGAAGCAGAACCTCGTGTTAAAATTTTAAAAGAGCGCTTAGTTTCTTATATACCCAATTAAAAAATTAAAGAATATGATTAAACATTGTAATCATTTATTCAATAAATCATTTAATAAAATTTTTTCTTTTTAGGCTAAAACACTTTTTTCTTCAAATAATTTTATCTCTCAAATGTTTACTAAAAGATAAATGTATTTACAGTATATCAGTCAATTTTGGTTTCATTTTACTATCAATAAACCATAACACTGGTAATAAAAGGCATTTAATACATAAAAAATTTTAGTATTTAATTTAAAAATTACTGATAAATTCTATGTATCGCCAAATTCAAACATACGTTACAGTATCAACGCTGTAACAGTAGTTTAAATCAAAATTTTTTGTTTGTGTTCATCAGAGATTCGGATAAATAAGTGTTCGGATTTTCTTTACGTTAAGAAAACATTTTAAATTCTCTGAATGTTTTGATTGTCCCTTATATGCTGTTGAAATGCATTTCTTTTCTATTAAAAACTGATAGTAGTTTTTATATCGATTTGAATTATTAAATTAAATTTTCTATGTTTAAGCAATTATTATTGTTTTTTTTTGCTATCTATAGTTTTAAAAAATTAAAATTATCCCAAAGTGCTTTCAGTAATACTTATTTGATTTGTTTTCAGTAATATTCTTAATCATAAACATCTTTCTCTGACCCCAGCCTCCTCTGACAAAATAGAATAGTCTATTCATGTTAATAAATTTAGAATAATTTTTATCTAATCAACGTCAAGGATTTTCGCTCAAGAATTAGGTCTCACTTAAGTTATCATTATAAATGAATAGAAAATAACATTTTTACTTAATATCACTTAACAGCTTGTAGTGAATAAGTTCGAAAAAGTTTTTAAGTTAAGAAAAGATGGCAAAGGGAAGTGGACTAGTGTTTAAAATATTAAAATATTTACTTTTATTGGTCTCAGTGTTAATGGTGTTTGGCTCGTTTTATGTCGGGTCAGCGTCTAATAAACTGATTTCTGCCGGTCAAATAAAAAGTCTTGAAGAATTCGATTATTTAGGGTCGAAATTCAATATTACCTGTTCTCAAGAAAGGGATCATTTTAACGCTTATAATTGTTACAATTTGCCATATTTACGACTGAGTTTCTGGTGGTTTCTCTCAGTCGTCACTCTATCCATACAAGATTTAACGGCAGTCGTTGGGTTTATCGGAGTATACAAAGAGAGTTACGAATTGACGATATCATACACAGCGATCACTGCCGGTGTATTACTACTTAACTTAATTAACCCGTCGTTACTCTACTCCATTGTTGGTCCGGTTTTTAATGCAATTGTAATCGTACTTGCTTTTATATTTTCGCGATATCTGAAAAAAATTCAGTATAGTATCTCTAGAGCTAAATCGAAAAAGACGCCCATTTAGTTTTTAATTGTAAATTTTAGGGCTTTCATTAAATTAAAAATGTTTTCTTAGAATATTTTTTAGGATCTGTGCTTTATTGTAAATAGTACTTTCCATGGCATTAAATTCGATAGAAATGTGTTGGGATTTTTCGAATCATTGAAAATTAAAATCGGTCAGTAGCTGAGGGTTCACTGAATGTGTTTAAGTACAAAAATATATTGTAATCTCTTAATACTAAAGAATTTTAATTTAAATATTCATTTTCAGTGTAAATTAATAATTAATATAATATAAGAAATAAAGAAAACAATTTCAATTTTTGATTATCTATCGTTTGTATGCGTTTCTTCAGTAGAAATTTGAGTAAGATTTTATTAAAAAAAAGTTTCAGAATTTAGTATATATTGTTAATTTAATTTGAATTATCAGCATGTATTAACTTAAGTTGTGTTAAAGTATACAGTACTTCAGTATATAAACTTGTTATTGGAATTTTTTTAAAATAATTATCTTAATTTTTCGATATGTAAATATTTTTATTTCAAGATATAAGTTACTCCGAGAATATTTTCTCTTATCATATCTGAAAGTTTTTCAGTGTTTATGTTAAATAAACATTTCTTACGTCAAAATGCGTACAAAATATTTATATCTCTGAAATGAAATAAATAACTGTTATATTATTTTTATTTAATATGAAATTAGTAATCGAGAGTATAAATGAATCCAATATTTCTCATTTTTTTGATTTGATAAATGTTTGTTCTTGAACTGAAGGAAATTTTTATCTAAGCAAATCTATCTCTGAGTAAAAAGATTATTTAATGTATAGATTGCTTAATTTATAATAGCTAAATCTATAGCTAATGATTTTTGTTATAAAAGTTCGTTAATATATTGTAGGCATACGAGATGTGAGGAATGTTAGACTTTGAACGTCTACCTCACATCCCGTATTGAAAGCTAAAGTTATGTAATTGTCAGCAACAGTGCGATTATTAAGGTGTTGGCACTGTTGCAGATTAGTCGCATTAATAATCTTAATTATAATAAAGAGTTTCTTACAATGGCGTCCGCGAACAGCGGTAATGATTTTATATTAGTTAATTAATTAAGTAGTTGTGTGGGTTCGGTGTTGCGTGTGTATGTGTGTGTGTCTGTGCTTACCTGTGAGATTGCGATTAGATTGTGAAAATCGAGGATAAAACTTTTAAAGAGATCACCAAATGGCATGTTATGTTTAAAAGCTGCGGACTAGGTTAGCAATGGTGGCGATTCTAAACGATTGATTGATATCAATATTCAACACTTCAGCAAAAATAGATATATTGATTAATAACAAGGTATGGGATTTGTTTAAATATTTGAATCTAAATGTATCCCAAATTGATGATTACGTGCGCGAGGGTTATCATACGACTGTTAGAAGAGGACAGGAATGAGTTGAAAGAGTTCGCTCTCAGTAAATTCAATTCAGTTGTGGACGAATTTTGGGCTGAAATATCGGAGATCGTCGAGAAAACAGAGACCCTATACGAAGACGAGAACTTTGCTGAACGAAAACTAACGGATTTGGTCACATCGAAGATGTACTACCATTTGGGTTCTTTCGAAATGTCTTTGCTGTACGCTTTGGGTGCTGGAGATCTGTTTGACATGAATCACTCGACCGAATACGTGGAAACCATTATAGCGAAGTGTATCAATCATTACACCGCACAAAGTGTCGAAAATATTTCGAATGACATTCAAAAATGCGTTTCGATCAACAATCGTATGGAATTAATCGCTAACAGAATGTTTGACCGATGCATCGAACACTTACAGTACAAGCAAGCGATCGGTATATCACTGGAAACTCGACGAATGGACATATTCGAGAGAGCGATCATAGAGTCGGGAGCTGTCTGTCCTATGCTTACGTATACTTTCAAGACTACCATGTCTTTGATGGAGAATCAAAACTTTCGAAACGATGTTCAGAAGATATTGGTTCGACTCTATTGCAACTTAGATGTTCCCGAGTACGTCAATATAATTAAATGTCTCATATTTTTGGATAACGCGGAGTCTGTGGCCGAAGTGTTGGACAGATTAAGTCGAGGTAATGAAGACAATGCTCTGAGAGCGTATCAAATTGCGTTCGATCTCTACGAATGTGCAGCTCAACATATTATGAAGCGCGTATTACAAGCCATACGCACCACAGCACTAATTCCTTCATTGGTAAGCATTATCACGAAAGTATCGAATCAACCAAAAACTAGTGCTAATAATGAGACAACTGAGTCAACAACAGTGGAACGTATGGAAACTGATGAACAGTTATCGGCTTCTGATACATCTGAAGTTAACGAAACGAATCCTAAATCAGAAATTTCTGTTCCAGAGATAGAGGAATCAAGTGATGAAGAAAAACAAAGACAAGAAAGATTTAAAAAATTAGCAGTTATTTTAAGCGGGGAAACGACAATTAGTCTTCAGTTTCAAATTCTTATCCGCAATAATCATTCAGATCTTTTGATACTAAAACAAACGAAAGATGTAGTTCGTAATCCCGTTTGTCATAACGGAACAGTACTCGCAAACGTGCTCAAGCAGAGCATGACTATTGTTTGAAATATTTCGTTCGAATTTGTTTGCGCGAATTTGTTTTCGATTTTTTAAAATTGCAATTTGTTTGAATATAAGATGATACTTCCCATAGATAGTAGTATATGCTATATATAGGAAGTTTGGCAATTTAGTGTATGTATATATAGAAAAATAATTGATACTGAATCCTATTTGACGGGATATGAGTTTTATGTTTGGGACTTGTTTGACGGGATGTGCACATATTTTTGTAACTATATTTATAATTAATCGTCGGTAATGAGCGAAATATATGCCGATTTAAAAATGATTGTAAAAGAAAAAGAGAGGACAATCGGTACCTGAACAGTGAACTGTTAAGGTAGAGTTTGAGAACATGAGTGAGTGTATACTGCGGTGACACTCTATAAGACTGAATTGATTTTGAAAATTTGTAAAAGTGAACTGTGATAAATGTCGAATAATTGAGATAAGACTGAAAGTGTTTACAGTGTTGGAAGTGTTGCTATATGTCTAGTGAGAACGATACTGAAGTTGATCCTCCAGAAGTTGAATGGTTTGAAAGATTCTTTCTATATCTCGATAAATCTAATTTAAAGAAGGATCAAAAAGAATTTATTAAGTTAA
>JAQGAW010005040.1:0-10136 GCA_034698025.1 Phthiracarus crinitus | reverse complement strand
TATAAATAGAAATTTCGATTCTAATGCAACAATATAAAATATTCTATTTTTAGATAACAACAAATATAAAAATCTTTATGATGGATATTTTTTTAATAGTTTAATCAAAATTATTTTAATATCTAACGCTAAAATAAACTATTTGTTTGATCAAATTCTTTCGAAAATTAAAATTTCTAGATAATATTTCTCATGATCTAAAATTTGAAATTTATTTTTGTAACCTTGTTAATACCGAGTATTATAAAATATATTTATTAAAATATATTATTTACAAACCTTAGAAAAACCTATGCTAAAAGAAAAATATAATAAAATCTTTGTTAAATAAAATCATTTTGAATTAAATAATAATATGAAATTATTTATAAAAATAAAATATTTATAACTAATTAATTTAATTGAAGATATGAAATTCATATTATTGACATTTTATTAAATTATTTTATATGCTATGGTCTTAAGTACATTTATTAAAGTAAAGACTTACTTTGTAGCCCAATGCTTACCTATTACCCTCCATTTCCTTAGAATGTTTTGAGGTCAATCGGAATAATTTATATTAACCTGTTTTTTAAGTCCTACAAATTGTTTAATAGAATAATAATTAAATGTTTAATAAATCATGAGTTAGTTCCAAATTGAGAATAAATTATATTTTTAACCACAATCTCATCAACACTAGTTGTTCCACTTATTAAAAGCGGACAGGTTTACATTAAACAAGCATTTATTGTTAACTAATTCAGAAAAGTATAGATTAATTAATAAGTCATAAAACAAAATATTATTACATTTTTATAAATTTTAAGTTATAATTATTAATTGTGAGATAACTCATGGAAATTTTGTTATAAAAAATGTTTATTAATAATAATTAAAAAATAAAGGAAAAAATAATATCTAAAAAATTATACAATAAAAATATTTATGTAATGGTTTTCCAAATAATTTTTAATACATCACCAATAATTAAATTTGAATTATATACAATTTAAATTTTTTTAAAATTAAAATATAACTTTTTCAAATTGTATAAAAACTAGGTAAATTCAGAAAATTCATTCATTACATTTTATGTTTTCAATATAAAAACAATAATTTATTATTGTTTTATTTTAAAATTTTATTAATAAAATTGTTCAATAATATTATTATATTGAAATCTTCAATATTATAATAATTAATAATAACGACTTCAAACATCAAATATAACAAAAAGAAATATTATTATTATTAAAATATTTGTTATTTATTTAATTTAGACCTTAGTAAAAGTTTACAAGTATATAAAAAATTTACAAATACAATTGAAATCATTTTTATATAATTTGTAAAAATAGGAATATTTATGCTTTGATTTATTCATGTCATTTTATAAAATATAACCAGTCATAGTCATTATATCTGATTGAATAAATACTTGAGTTAAAGAAATATCATCATAATATATCATATAATTTTCATGCATTAATAATGTTTTCTATATATTTGTTTGTTTCCTAAGTATTTAGTAAAAGACAATTTATTTAAAGGGGATAAGCTAATTAATATATGGAAAATCTTTACAACTAAAATAAGATTCGTTAGTGTGTTTCTTCTTTTGCAATTGTAATAAATTTGTTTTTTTACTTAAGTAATAAGTAATTCAAAGTCCAAAATGAATATATACAAAAATCATAACAGTTTTGATCGTTTTTCTGATGACTTATGTGAAGAACTATTACAAAATTTGTTATTTGATGACAAAATTAAATTTCAATGCATTAACAAACAATGGAAAAAATTAATATTAAAACGACAATATTGTTTATGTGTTACACAATCGAATTGGAATAGATTTTTTGAAACTAAAAAATTTTTAAACATTTTATGGATTTATAAAATTCTTAAATTTTATAACGAAAATGAGGAAACTGTTAATAAAGTTATCAAGTATTTATTGAAAAAGTGTTTGCATATTAAAATAATTACATTTATCGATAAAATCGATGAAAATATACTAAAAACTATTATTAATAATTGTAAGCAATTGACATCTGTTATAATTTATGATATTAGAGATTTTAATGTTAACACTATTAATTATTTGGGTGAAAATTGTGGAAATAATTTAAAGTCAATTGAGATTTTTCATCCTAAGAAATCGTTATCACAACAATTAATTAAATTTTGTCCAAATATATTGCGTATTATAAATTGGAATAATCATGATTTATCATTAGATGATCCCTTGTTTCCTAGGCATTGTCAATCATTAATTCTCTACGGATGTCATAAATCAGAAGTATTTGATATTTTTGTTAATAGATATTCAAAAAAATTGAAAGTATTTGAATTAGTGATCAATGATTTTATTAGTGTTGACATTCAAAAGAAATTAATAAATCAAATATCGTGTTTAATCAAATTAATTAAATTTAAAATAACAATAGATATATTTGATTTTATTCCAAATTTGGAAAGCATTGCAAATATTGGCAATAAATGTAATGATATTAAGCATTTAACAATTGATTATGATTCATTTTTTTTATCATTTTATAAAGAGAATGAATCAAAAAAATTTTTTACATCTTGTATTATCGATTCTATTCCGTCTTTTAAACAAATATCTTATTTAAAATTATTCATTCCATGTATTAATTGGGATAAAAATTTTGAATCCAAATTAAATGCTAGTTTATTCAAAGAATGCATTCAATTATTTAATATTAACATAAGAGCTACGATTAATGATATATATTTTGATGATATTCATTTATATTCACCAAAATTAAAAGTTGTGAAAATTAATACCAATAAATCATTAACCGACACATCGATGAATAGTTTGGCAAAATTAAAACATATTTGTTCACTCGAAATTTTGTCCATAAACGATTATCATAACTCAAATATTTCTCTAATTACCTCATTTGGCATCAATGAAGTAACAAATAATTGCCTTCACTTAAAATATCTAATACTTACACCAAAACCAAATATTGGAATTAAATCTTTAACTAAAAACGTTCGAATAAATTTATATTTCCTGCGATTACACAGTGAAATTTTTAATTTTATATACCATAAAGAATTACCTAACAATTTAATCTAAACAGAAAATTTTATCATGTACAACGCTTAATCAGTCAGTGTTGTCAACTACTCATGAAAGACATTTAACATTTAACAATAGAAAAGTTAATTAGTTCTCAGTTTTTTCTATATTGCCAATAGCAAATCAAGAGTTAGCAGCAATAGAGCACACAATGCACCCAGTACGGATTGATTATGACATTATACTCATTGGTTAATAACAATTGTTTATTAAATGCTGGGGAATTAAACGTAAAAGTTTTTATCATTGAGTCTGTTTTTGAATATACCTACTTGAATGTTCAACAATAATAATTTTTAAATATTGAAATAAATTTGAAATAATGAAAATTAGTTTTATTTTTTTTATTATTATATTAAAATTTATATTTTAAGAATAATGGTTAAGGCTGATAAAATAAATGATAAAAATTAATGACGGAAATCTTAATAAAATATATACAAAGCGTAAGCAAAATAATTTTTTATTAAATAAATGTTAATATAGTAAAAATATTTATGAAATGTCAACAATTAATATAATTATTTTAAATAAATTCGAAAAAGTATATATAAAAAATAACAATATCTGACTTTTATATAAAGGGTGCCAGGACACCCTTTATATAATAAGAGAAATACACGAAAGCTACTAAAATGAGAGCGAAAATTTTGTAAACTAATGACTTGAAGGCACACGACTTGAACGCTTCTGTCATGAAAGCGAAAATAAAATAATTTGAATTTTATAAAATAAACGTATTTTCTATAAAACATTTGGTTTGTAATAATTTTAACTTAATTTAGTGTGGCTTGATCATATTTATGTAAAGATATGTGGTGTGGAGTACTTTAATTGCTTAAATGGGTGGAGTAGAGCCATATATCTTACATAAATCTACTCCGCGCCACAATAATATTATCTTCAATAAGTTGCAATGGTAAAGTTTTTTAAGAGCCTGTAAGCAATTAAAACAATTGTCATAAATATAAATATACAATTGCATTAATTCTTAACAGGCTTTTATTGGTACCATAGAATGGCTTTTGCTTAATTTAAAAATTTCTTTTAAATTCAATTTTGCCAACTAATACTATAATAACAGGCATTTGAATAATAAATCAAGTATATTCTATTCAACATAGACGTGTATCACAACTTGTTTTTAAATTATTTTGTTGGAAATAAGTTGATTCTATTTTTCCAGGGTTAATAATTACAATGATGTTTGCGCACTTATTTAATACAGATAATAAACGATTAATTATTGATTATTTACATCTTTTGTTTATATTAATCATATTTATCGTCAGGTATCTTTAGAATCGTTTTATGATTATAATTAAAAAATATAACATGTTTATTAATATTTTTATTTCTATGGAAATCAATTTTTTATAGTTAAAACAAAAAACTTTAAATGTTTTTAAAGTAATTTTATGTTCTCAAAATTTTCGAAGATTTATAAAATTTATTAACTATATAATAAAATGACAATAAAATATTAACTTGTTACACTTTTTTCAGCTATGTTTCGTTTAAGAAATAATAATATAATATATATTTATATGGCATCTTTTTTAAAAATGTTAATTAAATTCTCAATATTATTTTAATTTAATATAATAAATATTTACAAAATTTATTCTAATTATATAATTTAAATAGGACAAATTTAATCACTTTACATTGGATTTCATACATTAAAATAGTTAATAAGTTTCTTATTTATTATTATATTTATAAAATTAAAATCATTTAAGTTAAATAATTTTTAAAAAACAATGAACAAAATTATTATCTGTATAGAGAATAATTATTCTTTACGAGTTAGTTTTATATTATCATTAAATTTAATAGGGTATATGAAAATTTTAGACATTTTTGAAACTAAATTTTTTAAAAACTTTATTATGTAATATCTTCGTTTTTTATATTTTAATTATTTTCATATGTATTTTGTAAATTAAAAAACAATTTATAAAACAAGATCGAAACGGTTTGTTTATATAACTTTTTAGTTTTATGTTAATTTAGTTTTTGGTGGCTTGTTTTCTTTTATCACTCGCACTCAATATTTGTGTAATGTTTTGTTTATATATAATAATAATGTTTTTTAAGTAATATCGTTGATTATTTAAAGTGGCATATGCCAAACAAAAATTCTGAATAATACATTCTTATTCTTTTATTTTAATTAAATCTTACTATTTACATGTAAATTATAACAATCAATTTATTTTAAAACTAATAATGATCTTAAAATTATTATTCTAAAATTATGATCAATTTATTAAATATTATTAATATTATTATTATGAAATTATAATACTAATATCTTCAAACAACAAAATTTAAATATTATAAAAATATTGATAATAATATAAGTACTTTTAAAACAATTTCAAGTAAAAATAAAAAATAATTTCCAATCAATCAATTCAAACTTTAGTCGATAGTTAGAAATTTATAACGAATTTTATAGTAATTTAATTTTTTATTAAATTGCAACTAATCAAAACAAAATTTAATTTTATAATAATAAAATATTAAACAATAAAATAAATTATATTTTAATTGTAATTTAATTTAATTTAGGTAAATATATTTTTATTGAAATTTATAATACCAAATGTGGTTATTTCTTATTACCTTTTTAAAAAATTATCCGCTTATGTTTTTATCTTTTTATACATTTTTTTCTATAATTTATTTAAAAAAATAAAAAGGTAATAATATAAAAGTTTTTAATCAAAATAATTTTAATTTCACTTCATTAGAAAAAATTTAGCATTTTTAAATTTCTAATTTCGTATAACATGTTTCGTATAACATTAACTAAATTAGCTATTGTATTTGCCTTGACAGTCCGTTAGTAGTTAGGAAGAAGTATATTTTATTAAAATAAGAGTCTTTTTTATTCTTTATATTAATAAAGGATTTTGAAAATATGAGTCATAATTGAAAAAATTTTGAAAACACTATTTCGTAAAAATGATAAAATTGTCAAAAGGCAAAAATGTAATAAAATGGTGATAAACTATTAAACTTAAAATATTCCAGCAATAAATAAATATTGAAAAAAACTAATATATCTTTATAATTAGGGCTTCAATTTTTCGGGAAAAGCCCGAAACCAAATATTAATACAATCTTCGGGAAGTTAATGTTATATTATAAAAACAAATAAATGATCATTTTTATAGTTTTTATTTTCCCGATTTTTCCGAATTATAAAATAAAATAATCCCGATTTTTTATCTGAAATTAACTGAATAATTGAAAGTTTACCCGATTTTAGACTATTTTATTGTTTTTCTTGAATAAAATTTTAAAAAAAATATTATTTCATCCAAATAATCTTAATCTAAAAAGTAAAAATTAGAAATATAAAACTAATTGAACGTTTAACTTATTTAGGATCAACAAAATAAATTTAACATATATTTTATTATTTTTAACAAAAAATATTTTCAGATTTTTCCTTTTTTATTACCAAATTTAATAGCTTTTAACTCCCGAATCATGCCCGATTTTAATGGTTTTAAGTCACGAAAAATTGAAGCTTTATTTATAATCTAATTATTCATCATAAAAATTGTATAAAAATTTATTATATATTGCTAAATTAACATTATTAAGACTATTTAAAGTTAAATTTATTCAAACTTATTATCTTATTAACTTATCTAATAACTTTTTGTATCCACTAAGCAACAATTAAATAAATCTTAAAAAACTTAATGAAGTGCTATTTACATTATTTTTAAAAATAATAAATTTGTTTTTCAAAAATCAATATATAATTAAGGTATAAAATATTTGAAAACAAAAATTAAATATAGTTGTTCATTAATATAAAAATAATTTAAATGCCAAAAATATTTAATACAGAAATAATTTGATTATAATAATGAATTAACTCTACATAATAAAAAGTGAACTCATTGTGTGTGTTCATATTCATTATTGTTTTAATTATTATAAATCAACTTTTTATAAATTAATACTTAGTTTTAAAGTTTTTAATCTATTTTTAAATTATGTGAAATATTTAATTTATTTTTACATATACATTAATATTCAATTAATTACCATATATGTAAATAAAAATCATACTAACATATCGCTTAATATACATAAATATTAATATCTACATTATACATACTTAACATATTGACATAAATTTTCATTGAATATTTATTATTAAAAGAATTATATTCATCATTACAAAATTAATCACAGTCAATTAAATTAAAATATTAATAACGTTTCAATAATTATTTAGTTTATATTAGCAAGTATAACTTTCAATGATTACATTGCTTTTTTTGATTTGGCAACTTAAGTAGTTCGAAATATAGTTCAATTTTTTTAAAACAATAATTTTATACATATTATAAACTTTATTGTTTTATCAAATATTTATTGACAGGTATGAGTTATAATTTAATTTTAAAGTTATTTAAAGTTTAATTTTATTTATTAAAATAAATATAAAAGTTAATTTAAAATAAAAATCAGTATATTTAAGTATAAGATAACTAAACTTTAAAAACAAATTGTATAAACAAGAATTCGATTACTTTATAAAATTAAATTGATTTTGTTTTATTTAGGATTTTTAGAAGTATTTAAAACCCATTTAGAAGTATTTTTTATATTTCTTTTATGATTTGCTTGATTATTTACGAATTTTTACATTATTTTTCTTTAAAAATAATTTTACTGATGAATTAAATAAATTCTTTTTTTAAACAAATTTTAACTTTATTTTAAAATGTATTTTTAAAATATATTAGTCTTTTAAATAAAGTTTTATAAACCTTTTTGTAAATTATATTTAGGTATTGAAATTTTATCCATAAATAACACATTTTATAGAATAATAATTTATTTCAATTGATTTAACACATTATTATTATTTTAATAAGTATAGCAAGAAATAATACCAATATATACGTTTTTTAGTTTAATTTTGGATGTGCATATGAATAGTTCGAAACTGTTGTTATATTTAAATTGGATGATTTTGAAAATATTATATTCGTTAAGATTGAAAGTGATTTAGTTGGAAGAGTTGATCCTGACATTTTCATCATTAAACTGTCAGAATTATCTCTTCTAGCTCATTCATTCTCAGATAATTACAAAAAATTTTAGGTACAAAATTTTTTTATCATTTCATTGGTTTTATCTTGACCTAATTATAAATCTAACTTATTTTAAGTAAACTCAAAATTTTTTTAATGTGATTTAAAGTTGATATTCATTGATTATCTTATGATATTAAAATATTTATTTTAACAAATATTTGTTAAATTTTAAATAATTATTTAAATTTATCTCATTACTTTTCATCTTTATAAAAAAATCAATAGAAAAATTAGAAATATGTAGTAAATTAATGTCAGTGTTAAAATTTTAATATAATCCTGATATATCTAAATTACGATTGAGTTAAAAATCGGTATCAAATTTTAACGTAAGTGTCTTAATAAAACATATTTGAAATTATTTTTTTTACTATTATTTTTATACTATATTTTTTAATTTTTTAACAAAATTTTAAATTACCAGTATATCTGATCTATGTTATTAATAACCTGTAATAATTATGAAAAATAATTAGATTATAGCATACAATTATTTACAACTTAATATTAAATTTGGATAAATTCATGGGATTTGATATAAAATTTTTAATAAAAAATGAAATATAACTAATTATTAAATATCTTGTAATATTATTTTATTATTTCATTTTTTATTAAAAATTTTATATCAGAAAACAATGAGGACTTAGAGCAATATAAAAATGTCGTTAATTGAGGTAATATACAATTTTCTTGTTATGAACAATTATCTAATTCCAAATTTAATTTAAAAAAAAAATTTTAAAGATTATATTAAAAGAGACATCACATGAACTTATCCAAATTTAATATTAAGTTGTAAACAATTAAGTAAATAATTGTAAGCTAAAATCTGATTAGTTATATTTAAAAAATTTTATCGACATTTACTTGATATATAAATAATCGATTTCATTTTATAACAAACAGAATTATTTCCATATTATATAAAACTGAATAACTTACTTTCATCTTTTGTTTTATCAATTTTTTCAAAATAATTTCCCGTTTGGTTGATTAGAACGTATTACAGTTAATTAATAAACGAATTTAATATTTTTATTAAAAAAAATAAACTAGTTACTTTTGATTACAAAATTAAATATTCGTTTAATGTTGCTTTGAAGCTGATGGTGTCATTATAAAATAAATTATCTATTATGTTAAAATATAATATTTATAAAATCCTGATTATTTAAAATTAACTTAATAAAACAAATTGAATATGGAATTGAAAAACGTAATCTCTTTCAAAATCATTTGTTCCCTTGCTTAATATACGCATTTTTTTCAACTCTTAAATTTGAATAGCAACGTTGCATAGAATATTTGTTGGTAATAAAGTGTAATGCAATAACATACGATAAAATCTTTTTGATGATAATTGAACTTTACCGATAAAAATAAAAAGTTAACTTGGATATATTTCACCTTTAAACGATAACGTACTCTATTCTGTATGATTCTACGTAACTTTAGTATACATGAATTTTCCACAACAATACACACAGTACCGAATCAACGATGGATCGATTTGAATTCAATAATCTATTAGAATTGCTGTTAATAGATCAAAAATTTTTAAAGCATTCTTATTTTTTAGAATTTTATATTTTTTCTATTAAATATAAGATTAACCATCAAAATAATATAAAAACCTATTTTAATCTGTTAAAATAAATCAAAAAAGATTTTATTTATAAAAGTAAATATAAAAAAGGTTGTTTTTATTTTATATATAAAAAGATATTTTTTATATATTTTAAAATTTTATATTATTAATTAGTAAAGAATAACAATTTTAAAAGAAAATATAAAAATATTTTAAGAAATCAATTAAATTGTTAAAAGAAATCAAAAAAGATTTTATTTATAAAAGTAAATATAAAAAAGGTTGTTTTTATTTTATATTTAAAAAG
>JAQGAW010005039.1:0-10136 GCA_034698025.1 Phthiracarus crinitus | reverse complement strand
TTTTTTGAAAAAATCCCTTTATTAACATAGAGAAAAAATCCCTTAATAAATAAAGAGTCTACAGACAGACTGCGAACGGATCGACAGACCGACATGGTCAAATCCATAAGCTCTGCTTCTCTCTGAGAAAGCGAGCTAAAAATTTGATTATTATTAATGATAATATGAATAAAGTTGCAAATGATATATTGATAAGTGACTTGTTTACTAAAAATCTCATCATAAAAATATATCAGTAATATTTTTTATTTAGAATTTATTTCCAGTCTAAATATATGCGCGACATATAAAAAAAATCCACATCTATTGTTCTTATGAGAAATCCGAGAGAAAATTTTCAAGTTAAGTTATTATCACAACAGATTAATGGAGAAAAAAGTAACTTTATTATAGATACATGTAAAGATGCAACCAAAAATAAACCTTGTAATTATTTGTTATTAGATCTTGGTCAAACAACACCAGATGTTCTTAAATTAAGATCTAATGTTTTAAAAAAGAAAAACCCGAAATTGGTATATATAGAAGTTATAAATGAATAATTTTAATAATGAAACTTATTTTAAAGTGTCAAAATGAACTTTCAAAGTTAAGCAATATAAATTTTCTAACAGAAAAAAATAAATTTATAACAAAAGCGAATAGTGTTATAAAGGCGATTGCAGAAAACTTAAACGATATAAAAGTATTTTAAGAAAATTAACAAACAAAAAAAATTCTTTGTCAAACAATTTTTTAGCATTATTATCTACAGTTATTGAGAATAAATTGTTAAAATGAGTAAGTTCAAGAAAATGAAACTTGTTCCAGTTGTTGAAACAAATCAAAAACATTAAATGATATAAGAAGTGTTCTTTATACCACCATTAATTACCCATAAATTCTTAATATGAAATCTAATTTACTGATCCTAAATCATCCGATTATATAGTGTACTCAAAATCAAAGTAAATTTAATTTTGTCTTTGACAGATTAAAAGCTAAATTATTTTATACGACTTATTTCTTCTAAAGGATTATTTTTTATGTTAAAATTTTGTACACGTTATTAAGTGTTTTGAAAAATTTTGGACTAAATTATATATTATTATGTGAAGAATTATGCATAGTTTATAATATTTATGTATAATCATAATTTGTAATTTTGTTGAATTTTTAAATATTAAAGAGTGCACAAACGGACAGACGGAAGTGCAAACCCTAATCCATATATCTAAAAATTCATATTAAAAAAGATTTATTAAATAAGCAAAAAATATTTATACAATGATTGTTATTATTATAACTATCAATAAAGCCCGACTTAATCGGGAAATAATGAAAAATAATATTTTAGAAATAATATTTTTTTAGAAATCCCCACATATTCATACCCTTACCGGTCCTTCCTGGTCGCACCCAACAATAACAAAAACTACTTAAACCTTTTTCTTACAATTCGGTGCTGACCTTGACCAACAACAACCTAACTCTGACCAACCCCTACCTGACCCCTACACATGGTAAAAGTGAAATGATCATTCCATACATTTAATGCCAAAAAACAACAATTATAACCTTTATGTTAAATTTACTAATATGGCATAGAGTAACTATTTTTTAAAAAACTTCACGTTTAATTAAAATATATGTTAAAAATAAATTATCTTATTTAAATTAAATATAATTCAAAAAATATTGATAAAAATGGTCTAATATCTCATTATGTTAAGTTATTTATTTAATAGCTTTTCATTTTAATAATAACTGTACAACCGTTTTGGAAAGGCATTGATTTTTTCTTATTTATTATTCTTATTATAAGCTCTTTCAATTGATTTTAAAAACAAACGAATTTAAGCAGTTTTTTCTATTTCCTTTATATTCTGATAAAATTGTAAGTTATTCAGAAGAAAATATTTTACCAGGAAAAACAATACTAATTAATCAGACATTAGCTGTTTTAAAAATTATTATTAATCAATATTTTTGGACTTTTAATCAAATTATTGTTATGAAATTAATCAGTTTCCTGGAAATTACAAACATGTGTATAACCTTTTAAATAAATGTTAATTTTCTATTTGACTTTATTTTGTATTGAAAAAGTGATGTTATTTATATAATAAAATAATTTAAACCAAGTCAGCTGAGCATAATAGAAAAAATTATTAATTATTCTCTATAAATGTTTATATAATAATTCAATCCATATAAAACATAAATGCAAATTAAAATCTTTGTTATTTTGTTTATTTATGAAAGTAATAGCGTATTTGCTGATTGTGGTCAACCGGGAAAAGCAGATGAATCAGACTTTTATCCAAAATTGAATCCACGTTATCCCGAGTTATTTGTATTGACATATGTTTGGAGAAAAGATTTATATCTATAAGACTATAAACTCAGAAAATGTAAAAATGGTTCGTGGACTGGAAATATACCGAATTGTTGTTTGTTTAGACATTAATATTTGCATAAATAAGTATAAAAATAGTTTTTTAGTATTAAGCAATATTTATAATTGTGTTTTTAGTCGATAAATTATCATTTGGAAATGATACGTATAATATTCTAAATCGATGAAAGTTTTTCAACATTCAAATAAATGGTATAATGATGTGCCAACGTTTTATAAAAATAGAAATAATCCTTATGACCTTAAGGCTTACATTGACTGATGCATTGAAACTTATATGAGTTTAAGTAATAAACAAACTTGGATTTTTGACACTATTCCTATACTTTTATGCATAAGTAATTTTTCTGAGATTTTATTTATAGGATGGTCTATCATTAAGTTTAATAAAATAAAAGATACGATAAAATTTAGGTTTAATAGAGGATTATACTTAGATTTAATAGGATTCAAACAGTATATCATACCAAATTCGCGATTCATATTATCAAGTGTTAAATTCGCGATAAAAGATGTATATGAAAGATTCAAATACAAAATTTCTTGTTATACCAGTCAAAAAGCATATATAATCGCAACGCTTTCACTTAAAGGAATCCATTTTGCCTGTGATATATTATTTTGCGCGTATGATATGATACAGTGTTCAATAAGTTGTGGTAATTATGATGCACGCCTGTGATCACATTTACGCGACACTCGACTAAAGTTTATTAAAACTTATTAAACTTTAGACAGCGCTTCAAAATTACATCATTGGAGACATGCGCTACCGTTACTAACATTACAAACTTATTAAAAACATCTCACTTTATGTTTTGTACATCGATTGAATAGTCGCATATTTCGTATTCAATAAATATTATTAAGATTTTACATTATATTTTCAATTATTTAATTGATATTTTAATTAGTGATCTATTGATCCAAATTTAGTTATTTAAATTAATTAATCATTGTTTAATTTGATTCATAGAACTTTAGATCTAATTGTCATTTATTTGTCAAGACATTTCTCATATCAATTCAATTCCTATTTTGATCACTATTTCGTTATTCATTCAACTTTAGATTCAATTTTCATATTCGTTTCAATTCACTAATTTTGGTCATCAATTCATTTGTTTATTCACTCAATTGTCGTTTACATAAATTCAATTCATTTCTATTTTTGTTCATTTGATATTTGGTTAATTGGCTTAATTGGCATTCGCTCTGTTCGGTTTCGATTTACGATCACACTTCTGAAGATCCCGTACAAACCCCTAGCTTCGGCTCGAGTTGTGGTCATTGGCGTAAACCATAGGACTAAATCACATCACTGGTGGAGGTTTTAGTTTCAGAAGTGAGAGAAGATCGTATGAGCGATACTGAACAGGAAAAACAAAGGTTAAGAGATCTCCATCCACGGTATACACCACTACAGAGACAACGTTTAGCAAGCATTAAATCGATCGAGAAAATGACGGAAGCAGAGATGAAACAAAAGATCAAGGATTTAATGGCAGAAATCGATAGAATGGCTAAAGAAACGAAAAAAGATAAAGAGAAAATTGATCACTTGACACAGCAAAACAGAGACGATAGGATCAACGCGTCAAAAGACATCGATTCATTAAAAGATGCGATAATAACAATTAAGGACCAAATGATTATTGCAATGATAACAATAAATGATCAAATGGCGTCAAAATTTGATAAGTTTGAAACCAATTTTATTGCAATTATAGGTCAAACGACAACTGGATCTCTTCCAACACTAAATCTTAGTGGTTTTTACAAGCACATCTAATATGCCATCCAATCAAACGCCAGCACAACAAGTGCTCACACCAAATCAACCAATAATAGCTCAAAATCACAGCAGTGGGCCGAACGACAGTAATCAGCTTATGGTCAATACGTTGAGCCTATTGGTTAATAAAGTTGCCAACATTAATACAACGAAAAGCGCAACACATGGACCGAGAGCTATCATTGAAGAGTTCAAAATCGGCACACCGGCCGAAAATACATAAAAAATTTGGAAGCTCAGGCTTATTACAATAACTGTTCAGAGAGCGATCTAAAAAATATTTTGGGAAAGAAAATGTGTTCGGGTTTGTCAGAGAAATATCGACAGCTTTATAACAACTATAAGTTTAGTGTTTGGTCAGATTTTCGTAAGGCCTTTGTTTCAGAGTTTACCTCAGCTTCTGGTAAAATCGCGGCGCTTTAGCGTGTTAAAAATTTGAACAGCGATCAGTACAACAATACAGCAGACTTTATAAAGGCTTATAACGATATTATGGAAGGATATTTTGAGGGAGACGACCTCTTATATCATACAACACAGGTCATAATTGTATACGCAGTCACAATTAGCGATCGCTTCTAATGCTTTGGTCGCCAATTACTCAACAGAGCAATTCCTGGATTATATGATCCATGTCGACAATTGGCACATCAATATGGCTAAACGGATCAAAGAAAATAAGATCATAAGAAGTGCGCAGAATAACCAAAACAATAATGGCCGACAAAATTGGAGCAATAATCATAATAACCAGAATCGATATCAAACAGCGACCAATAGATCTCAATCCAACGTTTTTGTGTGCAATTGGTGTGGCGGTAAGAGACACACAGAAGATCATTGTTACGCGAAAAAACAGGGACTCACTCCAGAACAAGCGAAAAAAGATCGCGAGGCAAGAGTTGCTCAATTTAGAGCCTCAGCTCAAGCGAACACTAATCAAAATGGCAATACTGGGACTGTTGCGAGAGTGAGTACCGTTCAAACTTTACCTCAGCAAGACAATGGGATCAACTCAGATGAGTCCGAAGCCGTTGAAGCGAATCAAAATTAAAACCAGTAGTCTCGTCGTTAGAAGGGGCCGATGAGATCATATTTAACATCAACCCTTCATTTCCATCTCAATCATCGCACACATCATCTTCACCTCAATCACTAAAACCTTTAATTAGACTCAAACCTAATGATAAATTGATCGTTTTAGCACATTTTAGATACTGGAGCAACAGATTATGTTATCAAACATTCGATTGTACAGAAATTGGACCTGAAATACGAAGACCGAAACATAAGATTACGTGGCATAAACAGTGTGGTTCCAGCGATCGGTAGTTTCGTCGCTACGATCTCAGTCGATCATCGATCAATAGGATTACTCTTCAACATATCGAATACTGTCACATATGATGTCATTTTTGAAACCAAATTTCTGAAAGCGTTTGGCATTACAATTAAGTGCACAAATAATGAGATATCTTACGAACCAATTTCTGGATCATATTGCCTTATTAATGACAATTCGTTCAGTTTTGGTGTGATATGCGATACAACTGAAGACAACAGTTTACACGTCAACAACAATATCGTTGATCACCTGTTTTGTGATCCATTGGAGGAAATTGTGAATAATATGACTTCAAACACAATTGAATATGATTTGACTGATCATTCACTGATCGATAATAACATCAATAAAGAGACATTTATTAATCAGTTTAATTTAGATAGAGTTCCAAAGCAAATAAAGGATTCGTTTTGTGATCTCTTATGGTCTAAAAAGCAGGCATTTGCTATAAAAGAGTACGATATTGGTATCGCTAGTACAAGGTCTAGTATTTCGAGGTCTACATTGAGTACGATCCGATACCGGAAATGCATTTCAAGCCGTTTCGATATAATCAAAATGATAGACAGTATATAAATCATTGCGTAGACCAAATGTTAAAGGCAGGGATTACCCAAAGATCAAGAGCCAGAAAAGCGGTTCCAGTTATCATTGTAAAAACGAAAAAACCACGTTTTTTAATTGATTTTCGATATGTCAACAAATTTATTAAGAATCCTGATTAACCGGCGACACTTATGAATGACTGTATCGACGCTTTAAATGGGGCATATTTTATGTCATCTCTGGATCTAATAAAAAGCTTTTATTGCATTAAAATATCGGAGAAATCAAGATTTTTGACCGCTTGTCAGACTGAGGACGGAGTTTTCGAGTTCTTAGTGGCTCCGATGGGTCAGAAGCCTAGCAATGTAATGCTTCAGAGACTGGCCGATGAAAAATATGGCGAATAAAAGATGAAAAGTTTGGCCAATTATTTCGATGATCTCCTCAACTATACAAAGATCAACGAAGGAGAGACCGAAGAAGACACAGCAAAGCGACTTATGACACAATTGGAACGATTTTTTGATATGAAGATCGAAGCAAACATGAAATTTAATCCGAAGAAATGCTATTTTTTTGAACGTGAACTCAAATTTCTAGGTTTTATAGTGTCAAAAGACGGTAAACGGATCGATTCTGAGAGTATCAATATGATGCTGTCATTAACACCACAAAAAACTAAACGACAGGTCCGCAGATTGTGTGGTATGGTAACCTTTGTTCGCGATTTCTATCCGTTAGTGACTCAATGAAACCTCTTTATGAATTGGCCAAAGAATCAAAACCATTTGTTTGGACACAAGTCGATCAGAAATGTTTTGATCGGTTGCTCGAAATTTTTAGGATCCAGCGATCCTCGAGCATCCGGAACCAAATACGGAAAAGTTCATTCAATTAGACGCTTGTGATTATGCTGTTGGGGGCGTCTTCTGTCAAAGAAACGCAAATGGACGGATTGGTGTGATCTCATTTTTTTATCACACGTTACAGATCAACGAACAAAAGTGGTGCACTTCGGAACGCGAATTATTTGGGATTATAATAGCTGTTAAAAAATTCCGTAAGCATTTAAATAGTAAGTTCTTTACAGTAAACACAGACCATATGCCATTGGAAAGTGTAAACAAACTAAAGTTATCACCGAATTTACGGATTAATCGTTGGGCAACAGCTCTTTCAGAATTCAATTATGTAGTAAAGTATGAAAAGGATCCGATAATGGAATCGCAGATGCAGTCTTAAGATTGAGACACAACATTGGTTGTAAAGATCATACGACTGAAAATATAAATAGTGATTACTTGCGAGCCATTTTGGACACTAATCGAAATAAAAAAGATGATGACGACATCGATTTTGTTTACACTGATATATGCGCTTTAATGGACACGTTCGCAACACAAACAACTGGACCTAAATTTCACACAATAACAATTGCAGATCTAAATGAAGCCACAGTATTGGGAGAACAACAGTCAGACCCATATTGGATATCAATCATCACTAAACTGAGATCTGGTGATCGAAAATTTAAAAACGTTTTTGCAAAGTTTAAAGTGGATTCGTTGAACCGTTTATATCATAAACGGCACCATCGATCAAAAAACAACGACATGTATCAATTGGTTGTCCCAAAATCATTGGTAGCAATTGTAATGAAGACATATCACGACAACACAGGTCACAGTGGTTTCGATAAAACCGAGAAATAGATAAACGCAAGGCTTAGGTGGCCGTTCATGAGACAAGAGATACGAGCATATATTATTACTTGTCAAATGTGCCAACAGGTCAAAGCTCGTAACCATAAACCGAATGGAATAGGAAAAGTGATGGCAGTGTCTACCGAACCGTTTGAAACAGTGAACATGGATTGTTTTGGACCAAATCTGCCAACAAAGAAAGGGAATGAATATGGGGTCACAATGACGGATCGATTGACCAGATATGTTATCGCCAAAGCTATTCCCAATCAACAGGCGGCAACTATTATTGAGTTCATGGAAGAAGTGGCGACAAAACACTCTTTGTCGTCAAAAAATAAATCGCCCATAAATAACGCGTGCCTATCAGTAATGATGTTTTTTGGAAATGAATGTTTTAGCGACACTTCCTCTAAAAACTCGACAATTGTTGGCGCCGTCTGATCTGGTATAGCTTTGGCTACTATGTAACACATCAAACGATCGGTAAGCGATACGACGTAATTGTTTCCTTTTAACGATGGTTGACACGGGACGTAGCAGTCCATGTTGACTACATCAAAGTGTTCTATAGATACCGGCGTCACTTTCCCGGAACCATAGGGTTTTTGCGTTCTAAATTTAATTTGTTGGCACTTTTGACACTCAATTATATACTTTCGGATGGGTTCTCATAAATGGCCACCAAAATAGAAAATTGATAGCTTTTTCGCACTTGTCTTGACCGAAATGTCCCGACAATTCGTGGTATACACGTATCACAGTATTTACTAAACTTTTTGGAACCACAACTTGATAGTTATATTCTGTTTTTGAAGTGTGCTTTCTTTTATGAAATAATTTATCGTCTTTATTCAATTTAAAACGACTTAAAATTTATTTACCCCTTCTATCCCTAGAATGCAATTTTGTGATTATTGACATACAATAATCGTCACTGTGTTGAAGAGAGTAGAAGAGAAACAACGTTCTGAACTCCTAATAGAGGAACTATTTAATCTACTCGTGTTGTGTTACATTTGAAAATTTAATAAAAATTGTAATAATAAAAACATTCAATATAATATTAAACCGTTACCAAAGCTATACATTTATAAAATTTGCAACATTTAAAAAGTGAAGACTAATTCAAAAGATATCCTTTAAACTAAAATAAAAACAAATCTTAAAATAAAAAGTTAAACAAAAATTTAAAATTCTTGTTTGAAAAATAAACCCAATAAAATATTTAATTGTATAAAAATTTTAAAATAGATTTTAGATTCGATTTTTCTTTAACACAAATCTACAATAAATGACTAATAACTCTTCAATTTTCTTTCCATTTTCATCGACAGTAAATCTAAACAGATTGTTGTCACGTTGAGAATTCTGATTATCCATTAGGAAAGCCAACAAATGATTTGCAATTTCATCACTTTCTTTCTCATCTTTTGATGTCATAAATTGGCGAAAAGCCGACACCCATTTTGGTATCATCACTACAATGTTTAGAATGTAATTATTAATTCATTGAAAACATTTACAACTAATTAATAGACATTACGTTCAATATCTTATACTAAAAATCTTATAATGTGAATCGAAATAATCAGAAAATACAAAAAACTAGAAAGAAAATGAACATTCATTATGAAAACACTTTGTTTTATATTATAAGTTAATTCAATAGTATTTTTAAAATTTTTGTGTATTAAATATTTTGTGACTTTTTAATTATAGTTTCTATTGTTGGTCAACTTTATTTTATTTTGTTTTTAATCATTTTTATACTTTCACTGTTTATTGTTTAATTGAAAAAATCTTAAAGATTTATATTATAATGTTATAAACCGTACTTAAGCGAGTGTTTTAAGACTTTTGATTTAGTTGTGTTTAACTTTCGTCGAGTCAAAATCACAAGCTATTGTTAAGCGGATACTTCTATGTATTAGATAAACGAATATGATATAGCTTTATAGATTTTAATTTACTAGATTTTAACGCTATTTTTGAATATTTTAAAGCCATTTAAAAAAATATAGATAATTTTATCCTTTTAAAAAGTATATTTGTCCTTTTTCTTTATTTTTATCTATTTTTGGCCATTTTAAAGCAATTTTAGCACATATTAAGCCAGATATGAGCCTTTTCAGCAATGATTTTTTGTCGAAAGGAGTCGATTTGAAAAATTTTAAACGAAATGAAAAATCCCTTAATAAATATAAAGTGCGAACTACACACAGACGGACAGACATGTCAAATTCAATAGCTCCTTTACTTAAAGTGAGCTAAAAACATACGTGTTTTAAAATTATCCAAATCATAGAATGCTTTATCGTAAATCTTATCGCATTGAATAACGTTTAG
>JAQGAW010005038.1:0-10138 GCA_034698025.1 Phthiracarus crinitus | reverse complement strand
GGAATATACTATTGAATTAACTTATAATATAAAACAAAGTGAGCTCATTATGTATGTTCATACTCTTTCTTGTTTTATATATTTAATCAATTTTGAATTTTTAAACATATTTTATGTTCATATTGTAAAATACTTTTTAAAAAGACCTCATAAACTATTTTTTAGCTCTAAAACTCTAAAACATTAGATAATTTTCAGCTCGACCTCCAGCTCTTTTCAATACTTATATGTTTTATTGATTTAATGATTAAATTATTAAAAATAACGATAATTCAAATAATTTATATAAATATATTAATAATTTTATTATCTGAATTTTTTAATAGTCTATTGAATAATAATTTATTTAAGTGAGTTACGATAATTTGACTATAATATTGGCAAAAACTTTATCTATACCAGTAATAAAATATTTTTTCATAAAAAAATTCATTAAGTTAATCATTATATATTAATTTATCTCTCACTTATTAAATGAATTTTTAATGAAATTTATAATAAAAATATTTTAAAAATTCAATTATTAAATTTATGTTTATTTTAATTTTAAACTCAAAATATGGTAAAAATATATAATATCCGTATTTTATATTATTTAAAAACCTTATCATACAATTTTTGCGCAGTTATAAGTGGAAAAGTATGAAATAATAAATTTAAAAAATATATGAAATTTAATATCATATTTCCATACAAAAAGTTTAAATTTTCTTATCAATACACCCAACCTTTAAATATCTTATTAATTAGCTTCTAATGTTTTACGCACGTTTAGTAAATTGGCATAAAATTTGAATAGATTATCAGAAAAATAATTTGATAATTTAATCCGTAAATTTTCTTGTTTAAAATATGCAAAATATCGATACAAGTAAACCGTTGCCGTCTTATATGATTATAGAAAACTCTGGCAATCACTTCTATGAGATAGGATTGTGGCAGTTTATGATTGGAAATGCTAAAAGAAGTCGATTATATTTTAATCCTATTCTAACACTAATATGTGTGATAATAATATTTGTTCGATCATTATTCTCTTTATTAACAAAAACTGGCAATAAAGATTTATTTATCAGAATTGGAGACTTGGCTTACTTTTTAAATATTCGCTATCATTGGAATATAATTATTTCATTATATTTATTTGTCGCAATTATCAATCAATTGATTCATTACTGGAAATACAAAAACAATATTTATCCGTTATATATGATAGTATTTGAAATGATGGCTGGATTTGTTTCGCCACAATCTATTGGTCTCAATAAACAGGAAAGTATTCAAAAACTTTTGAAAAAAACAAGCTTTATATTCAAATTTGTTGGTTTCAATACTACTTATATAATTCCAATTTTTGCTTTTTATGCTAATTTAATTCCTTTGGCTATGAATTGTTCTTTAGAGCAAATAATTTTATATTCACTTCCATGGAGTTTAATATTTGGTTATTGCGCCAGTAATACTGGAATTTTTATTATTTGGCAAATCACTTATTTTTATTTGATTTGCTTTTATTTAAAATTAAAAATCATGGAAAATAAATTCGAAATTAATAAAAAGATTAAACATTCGATTATTTTAAACGATAAAATAATTTTAACACTTATTAAATCACTGCAAACACTTTGTAATGAAATCAAGAATTATAATGACAATTATTGGGCAATATTTTCTTTTTTGCTTTATTTGTTATTCTCTGCTTTAATCTGTTTCTTGTTGTATGGCGTATTGTTTGGTGAAATGACTTCGTTAGTTCGAATTATTTTCATATACGCGACAGCCCTTTGGAGTATACTGTTAATCAGTTTCATGAATACTGCTTCATCATTGGTTCACAAAACTAGCAATTATTATGCATTGGTTTTAAAATTATATTCACGTATTACTAAACGAAGAATTAACATAAAATTGAGATTAAAGGTAATAATTATAATATAAATATTGAAATGAAAAATTAAATTTTAATTATTATTTAAAATAATAGTTATCAGTAGTTATTGAAAGATTGAGTCAAAAAAGAGTTGGATTTTACTGCTGGAAACTATTCATTATTAATTATATTCGCTTTTATGAAGTAATTTCAGATTATTTTGATTTAATAATTATATAAAATTTTATAAATTATTTGTTACTGAAATTCCATTATTTTATAGATTTTATCGATTATTGCGATGTTTTTCGTTAAATTAGTGAATATGTCTTCAAAATAATATTACAGATTACTGCGTTATTAAATTTGGTTATAAAAATTGTTTTTGATTTGTTTTTGTATTAAATCTTTAGTTAAATATAGTCATAAAAAAGCTTTTAAAAATTTCGCGTAACGATCGCAGTCTATAATAGTGTTTCCTATTTTTATAGGTTATTTAACTGATTTCAATTGTTTTAAAGAATGTTAGAAATAAATTGATAAATATTTAATTAGTTAGATAATATTAAATTAGTAAAATAGGCAGTAAAGCGAAGAATTAACTACCATTAGGAACACGATTTATCGGAAATAAATAGTACGTAGTTATAGTGAATTATAGTCAGAATATTAAGTGTTTACTTTTCTATTTTCTTATAAATACACCCAACTTTTAAATATGTTATTAATTAACATCTAATGTTTTACTCCCGTTTAATAAACTGGTATTAATTGTTTATTTTATCCCATTTTTGCGTTAAGGTATATTGAATATACTCGTATATATTTGAAATAATTAAGCGCATTATTAGATATATTGTTGTACACATTTATCTTATGTGCAATGTTTTATTTAATGACATATTAGTCGTTAAGTAAGTGAATATTATGTTTAGAATAAGAGTTATAAAATAATTAAAAAATTAAATTAAAAAATTAAATGTATAAAATAACATTTTCACTGCTAATAAAATGCTTTAACACTTAACATTAATATAATTTTTTGAATATTATTAAGCCATAAAATCATACAAATCCGCACTTGATAAAGTGATGTCAATCAAGATGGGTATGGGCTCGAAATCGCAATACACAATTAAAATTTGTTTTTCTGAGAAAATTGTGAAGTAAACAATAATTCATTAAATAATAACTGACTTATTCATCATAAATCAGTGTGTCACACATACAGGTATTCATTGTGGGTTTATTTTCGAAATATATTGAAATCTATATTCAAATTGCTCATGCGAATCTCATATATAGTTTTATTTTAGTGAATGAGTAAACAAAACATGTAATAAAGTTTTAACTTATTTGAAATTGTAAAAGTATAGTAAAATTTTAATAGAAAATAATCTATTTAACAATAAATGACACAATGTAACTTTTGTAATGAATAATGCTAAAATCCGAAATAGGACCCCTCCAGATCATAAGACTTAGGAACACCATTATGATACGTTTAATAGCGTTTATGAGTGTCCGATTAATAAAAGTTCAGTTAACTCCATGTGAATTGATCGCCAACTGAAGCGAAATTCATGAAACCATCAATTAGGTGAATGTTTCATTTTTTCAAAAATTTTTTTAGATTAAAAAACATAAGATAAAATTGCTATCTGCTTAAATATAAGAAGTAAATTATAGTTGGGTAAAATAAAAACAATAAAGTAAATGCCAAATATATTAAAAACTCTAAAGTTTTGACTTTGATTATAATACAAAATGAGCTCAATATAATTTTTTTCGTTTTAATTTTACCGTATAGTGATCTTCGTTACTGGAAATGATAAAAAAAAATTAAATCGTCGGTCATGTCCGGTCTTAATGACATAACCTGTAAATAATAATAAAAATCGTTGGTCACAATCGGTTTTATAAAATTCTTATGAATAAATGTGTAAGATTTCTTCATGAGATGTTTGAATTAATATTAAATTAATTAATAAAACAATATTTGAAGCTTCAAATTTGCATTTTTTGCTTTTAAATAATTTTTAAATTACGACTTTTATGAGACTTTAAAGAGAAAATTCTTTGATCTATTTCAGCAATTTTTTTCTAAATTGAGGCTTTTACTATGTCAATTCAAAAATAAGACGATACAAAATAATTAAATTTTAACTTCATAATTAATACTATGAAAAAAATCATATAGTTTCTAAGCTAAATTCAAATAAAAAGTTATATTTTTCCGGTATTTATCGGTTTTAATCGAAATTTTAAAGGTAAATAAGTTTTATAATGGCGGTCATTACAGGTCATTACCAAAATTTTCCGAATTTAGAATTTTGTAAAATATTTACAGTTAAACGTATATTATAGGAAACTTAATATGTTTAAGAGCATATGATAGTTTTTTATTAAATGTGTTTTTAATACAGGCCTTTATTTCAAGGTTTAAAAAGTGTTATTAAATAACTATCGGAGTGATTTCAAGTATAATTTTTGATTAATGTTTTGGCTAAAGTTTCCTTCTATAAGCTTTAATTAAAATTAAATTAAATTAAGCTTTTATCTCTGTAAATGGCAGAATTAATTCAATTAATTAGTATTATTGGTATTGTGTTAATAATTACATATATACAGAACAAGATTTATGAATTCTATTCAAAAGTAAAACACTATCCAACTGGTGTTTTTTCGTTACCCATATTTGGAAGTTTATTGCGTGAGTTATTGCAGGGCTTCCCAAAGTATGATAGTATAGGGGTGTCTTTTCTGATTTTTTCAAAATTCGATGGGAGGGGGTAAACTTATCGGATTTAAACGACAATTTATTTAATTTTGACAAAAACGTAACGAAATTTTCAAATTATTGAGTCCTTGAACTTTCAAAATTTTGTGGAGGGGGTAAACGGGGGCTAGACCCAAAACCCTTAGTTATTGTGTGAATTATTACATTATTTAATAATATTCAATCATTAATGAATAGCGTTAATAATTAACTCGAAACGACATCCTGTTTACTATTTTAGCAAATTGGCTAAAAGATATGATGGTTTTTATACGTTTTGGTTGGGATCACATCCGATGATTATAGTGACTGATTACGATATGGCAAAGAATTTATTAAACAAAACTGAATTTAGCGATCGATTTGAAAAATCACTTCAAAATAAATTATTTGAAGTAACATTTAATAAAAATACTTCTCTAATGAATTATGACGACGAGGGAAAGGTATTGAGAAATGTATCGATTGAAGTAATAAGGTATTCGATCATTCATTCTAAACTAGCATTAAAATTGGATAAACAATTATCCTTAAAATAATTTTAATGATATGCAATGTTTAAGCTTAGAATTATTGTAAATAAGTGAAGTATTATTACTGTTTCAGTGGTTCAGATTTTTTATAACTTAATTTATTTATATCTTTAGCACAATTTGATTTATAATGAATAAATAGTTGATATTGTAGCCAATATTTCGGGATAAGAAATAATCACTAATATTTGAGTTATTTGAGTTTGAACAGATCATAGAAAGTTTTAAAAGCTTTAAATTGATGATATAAATATCTGATTATTTCTCCTCATTAATACTGACAACAATTGCGACCATTGATTCATTATAATACTTCATAAATCAAAATAGTACTAAAGCTATAAATAAATTGGGTTCTAAAAATCTAGCATCCGGTGGTTTAAATATTTTCAAACCGCAAAACTTTATGTTATATGTTAAACAAACTTTTAGACACATCAGTTTTTAAAGTCTTTAATATCGTTTATCAGTAGTGTTGTTTCGATACAAAATACAAGTAATAACTAAAAATTTAGTTTAAATGGCTTTGCATCTAAAAACGGGGAAAAAATGGTAATCGTCCAGTAATTTATTCCAATAATGGTAATCCGAGAATACCGGGTTTTACTAATAAAAATGCTTTTAACTCTTCGTACCCTTGATTTATTAGATGTACAGTTTCTATTATGTTTCAATTTAGGAAATTTCTACTCAGCGATAAATTATCTGTTAATATTCACGAAATAGTCAACGAAACTGTAGAAATGATGATTAATAAAGAGTGTGACAAACCGTTTATACCATTTAAATATGTCGACAGCATGTTTATTCGGTTATTAATACGTGCATGTTTTGGAGAAAAAGTTGAATTCGAATCACCAGTAATTCATAAACTTTTATTGAATTTCGAAGTTTTTCAAGAATATTTTTTCAAAGTATTTGCGTGCGACTATATTCCTATTTTAAAATTATTTCTTGATATAACACCTCAACATTCAGTGTCTAAAATGACAAATGAATTGTTAAGAAGTTTGTATCAAAACAGTCTTAAATCATATAATCGTGATAGCACTGAATCATTTTCGCATTTAATATATTCTATAAAACTTCGATTGAAAAATAAAAATGAGAATAATAAGCATGAAAAACATTTAAATGAAAAAAATATTATGAGTGTGTTGACCACATTATTTTTTGGTATGAAATTATTTTTACTAATCTATCATTATTTTTAAAATCCTTTTTCATAGTGACATTTATCTATACAATCTTTTTTCTCTTTACTTATAGCTGCAAGCGATACAAGTCATTACACATTCAAATGGATTTTGCTTTTTATGGCTTATTATCCTGAATATCAGCAAAAATTGAGAGAAGATATTAAAATCAATATTGGTATAGTATTATTTTTAAAGATAATAAAAAAATTTAAAATTAAACAAGAAAGAGAATGAACATTCATAATGAGCTCACTTTGTTTTATATTCTTAGTTAATTCATTAGAAATATAAAATTTATATTCTAAAAATCATTTTTTTTTTGCATTTATATTATAGTTTCTATAATTTCATATTTAAGCAGTTAATTGTATATTGTTTCGTTGGAAACATTTATAGCTTTATATTATATTGTTGTAAATAGTACTTATGTGAGTGTATTGAGAATTTAGTTTCAGTTGTTCTTTAGCTTTCGTCGAGTCAAACATCAAAATTTTGTTGTTCTCGGACACTCTTTAAATCTAATAAATTCTTTATTATATTATTATTTGACTGAAAATTGTTTTTAGTGGCGGAAATTATTACCCAAAATAGTATATATAATGTTAATTATCCTCTAAAATTTTATTTAAACTTATTTCTAGTGTGTTTTTAGTAATTTTGTCTAATTTTTAAGCCATTTATTTGCCCATGTTTTAGACCATATATACAGTATTTTAGCGACTTTTTCCCGCACCCCATGTATAGCCCGCATAAGTTAATTAAGTTGAAAAGTAAAATATTCCATGTATTGGCCGCATCCCCATATCAAAACCTCAAAACTACACAAATTGTTGAACAAAATAACTTCTTAATGATAATTAGAGGTGGGATATTTTGTTAAATCCAAAATCTTCTTGTAACAACAAAATTTATCAATAATTCGTTTTAACAACAAAATATTTAAAAAATTGCATTTTAATAATAAATTAAAGAATAAACTAAGAAAAATTTAAATTTTGATATTGAATTTTTAAATTTTTGGTTCAAGTGAAAACATTTTCTATCAAAACTTATGAGTATTTTCGACCCCTTAAAATTTGTGAGAAAAGAATTATGAATATTTGTCTAAATTCTGCGTCATTAGTAAAATGTTCGTCTATGCATGAATTTCTTTTAAGTTCAATTAAATGAACTATAAAAATTTTTATATGAAAAATGGTGATAAAATGTTTTTTTTGTTTCAAGAAAAAACAAATTTTTTAATAACAATATAGCAACAAAAATCCTAAATTGTTTTAACAAATTTCCCACCTCTAATGATAATATTTATAACTAAACAGCGGATTTTCACATAAAAGAATATAAAAGCATAAAAAGCATAAATTATAACTTACAAGACAGTTGAGTCTCAAATAATCATTTATTTTAGTTGTGAAGAGAATTCTCTAACTTTTTATCGTCAGTTCAAATTGTTAACTGTTTCTGCTTAATTTATGTGCCAGTTGTGCAAAGTATTTATTTATTTATTTAAAGTTATGGTCACTTTTTAGAAGCGTTTTCTCGCTACTGCTTTAACGAGAGTTTTATATTACAACTTTTTGGGTGAGGTATTAGGCAACGCATATCCAAAATAATAAAATGGATTCATTCAAAGTAACTTCTTGCTAGTTTTTACTCCAACAGATATAAAGTTATCAAAAAAGGTTTGAATACCATTGTATAGCCCGCTCCCAATTTATAGCCCCCATTCTAACTTTTTCAAAGAAACTGACTTTTTTTATTGTATAGACAGCGGGCAATAGGCTCTAAAATAAGGTACTTTATTTTTATCCATTTTTGACAATTTTAAAGCCTTTTTTAGCCTGTTTTTTTGCAATTTTAAAGCAATTTTTAGTTCATCTTAATTCAGAAATCCTTTAATAAATATAAAACACAAAAACACTTAATAAATATATACAGTCCACAGACGGACGGACATTGCAAATCAAATAGCTCCTTTTGAGTATAAACACTAATACATCAGTAATAAGGTTCATCTTTTGACAGTTATTTAGTCATATATAATTCAGTTTAAATAGTTGGTTAATTTTATCTTCCGTGATATTATAATTAGTGTTAGGAATTCAAGACATTTCCTAAATTATTAATTTTTTTGAAATGAATTTTTACAATATTCATACAGTTATAATTATAAATTTTACTGAAAATTAACAAAATTAAACAATTGACTCTTAAAGAGTTATAAAATACCAGAAAAGTTATTAAAGTACAATCAAAAGATCTTATTTTATAATTTTATTATTCAATTTTTTTATTTTTTATTATTTCCTTATACCATAAACTTCTATATACCCTTTGGTCATATTTAAATCCATCGAAATAAATTAATTTTAGGTAAAAGATGCCCAAATATTAGTGATAAAGTAAAATGTCATTTTGTGAATGCGTTTGTTTGCGAAACATTGCGATTTAGATATGTTGCACCACTAGGACTGTTTCACAGAACGAATTGCAATACATTTATAGGTAAAAAATTTGATAGCATTTTAAAAATTTAATCAAAATTAATTTTTATTTTTAGGTGATAAACAAATACCAAAAGGAATACAAATATGTTTCCTTCAATATTTTATTCTAAATGATCCGAAATATTGGAAAAATCCTGAAGTTTTTAATCCCGAAAGATTTATTAATACTAATGGATGTTTCGATAAAACAAAACTCAGAGCATTTATTCCATTCAGTACTGGAAAGCGTATGTGTGTCGGAGACAAGTTTGCCATAAATTCAATATTTTTAACGTTGACATGTCTTTTGAAAGCAACCGATTGCTATATTATTTCATTGGCAAATAAACAGACAACAACTTTAGAGCCGAAATCATTTGGTCTTTTCCTTGAACCGCAAACTTATAAAATTATTATTCATAAGCAATAATTACATATCTATCAGATTATTGTTTTTATATTGTTCGTTGTATTTTGTATTGAAAACGGTATTTTGTGATGGAATTTCGGTTTGGTGTTCATATAAATAAAACAAGACCGGAACAGTAATAATATCTGACTTGACTGTTAAAAACGTTTATTTTAGTTTTGAAAATATTAACGTAATTTCATTTAAGATTAATATACAGTCAAAAATTAGTGTAGCCATTGAATTATTTATTCTTAGTGGCATAGCAACACAATTCATATTAGTTTATATTATGGGTTTCATATGAATTTACAGCCAAAAATTGGCAAATCCTTTGAGATATAATTTCATAGCTACTAATTAGTGGCAAAGCCGTCATTAATGGCATAGCCATAGGTAGTGGCATAGCCATAGGTAGTGGCATAGCCTTCAGTAGTGGCATAGCCATAGGTAGTGGCATAGCCATAGGTAGTGGCATAGCCATAGGTAGTGGCATAGCCGTCAGTAGTAGCAGTCTATCACCAAGGGGTAAAATATTCTTTGATCAAAGAAAGTCTAAATAACTAATTTTCTCAAAGAAATTCGAAGAATTTCTATACTTTTTAAAGAAATTAAAGAATTTCTATATTTCTCAAAGAATTTTGCATTTATAATTTTTATTTTCATCATATTATTCTAGTTATCATTTCATAAATAATTTTCACTAAAATTGAATGCATCATAACTCAATTTTATATATTTTATCATTAAATAAATCAAATTTTTTGAATAATACCGTATTTTACCTTAAATAATTGCCAAAGAGTTGTCAAATAATTTTTATAAAGTTTGAATTTCTAAAAGAATTATCAAAGAATTTTGC
>JAQGAW010005037.1:0-10139 GCA_034698025.1 Phthiracarus crinitus | reverse complement strand
AGAGAGAGAGAGAGAGAGAGAGAGAGAGAGAGCGCATCATCAAGGTATAATTAGAATACATACAATAAACTAAATATAAATTGATGTGTTACACAAGATTTTCACTAAGAACTATAAGAACTAACTAAATGTTTCAATACATCGACAAATACAATAATAAACAACAATTTATTAAAAATTTTAATCTGTTTAATCTTTATTGATAACATGATTTTATGCAAAATATTAAGGGAGTGTTTAAAATTACTTAATATTTTTTTAAATAAAAAACAACTATTATAGAAAACACAAGTTTTTTCACTAATAAAACATAATAGAATCAAACAATATTTCTCGAAAATACCCACTAAAACACTTAAGCACTTCACTTCCTCTTACGTCAGTGGTGTTATAATCAACGATAAAAAAGCATATTTTATGATACTATTTGGCCACTTATGTCCCGATAATAATTATTATACATAGACATACGCGTATATATCATAATGTTTGGCAATTCATCTTTTTTAATCAAAAGACTGAGAGAGAAAATAAATCATTTATGTAAACATAGAAAAAAAGCGTTAAAATCTATCACTTGGTTAAAGTGCCGCTTAAGCGATGATTTCTCTGATACTACGGCTTAATTCACTATAAGTGTGTGTGTATGCTCTATGCTAGTGTTTATTCCATTAAATTAAATAGAAATTCGATCTGTATTTGTAAACTAGCGATACATAATAACTTTATTTTGTTGCTTGCATTTTCCATTATCTATGTGTTGTCCATATTTTTCTCGCTAAAACATATGTCGCAATTTTTATTTTTGCTGGTATTCGCACTACTCTTAGTGCAGTTTACTGTTAAATCTATTTAATGTGTGTTGAGAAAAACATGGGTAACACTTCTTAAATGGCAGAATCTTTTTTTGTCTCTTTTTGTCTTGTGTCCACTCCGATGGTCTCTTTATAGGAAGCGAACCTGTTATATAAACGCCGGAATGACCCATAACTGCGACTTTAAGGACTTAATATCGGCGATGAACGCCAGACGATTTTGGGAGTCCACTCACTCTCCGGGACGGAAGAAACGAAACCTCACTGCTGTTAATGGACTTTTGTCGTCCAACTCTCGATTTCTTCCATTATCATCGAAACAGAAATTAAAACAATATTAAATTATGTTTTACTAGTTTTTGCTAGTATTGTTTTTTCGGTTGTTTTTTGTTTTAGTTTTACAAGACAATAATTTAGTAAAATTTAAAAAACAATTTTTCTGTTAAAAACTTGATTAGGTTTATTATTATTATTAAAAATTAATTAGATTTTCATAAAAAGCAATTTTATTAATGAGTTATTCTAAAAAAATGTTTAAATTAAAATACTATAATTAATTGTTTTCTGCATATAATTAATTGTTTTCTGCTTACAAATAATTGAAGTTCAATTTTACAAAACAAAAAAAACTAATGGAAAGTTTTTCTAACCAAAAAAAATTCATTATATAAACATATATTTTTTAAAACATTCGTTTCTTTCACAATTTTACGCATCATTAGGGGAAAAAATAATGATAAATTTGTGCAAAATTTATTGACTTTGTTTGTACATTTAACAAATCAACATTATTTCGTGTTTTAAGTAATTTTTTTAATTCAGCCATTGATTCGTCAACTAATTACAAATTTTAAATTTCACAAATCACGGCTGTGTTTTGTTTAAGTGTTACGTAAGTTTAAAATCTGTTCAATTATTATTAACAATGTTTTTGTTTTCTTCCATAATTAGAGAAGGCTTGCTTGTGAACACCGTGTCTAAGCGTTTTGGGCCCTGTTTATCGGGTTTACCAGCGGGAGACTGCGAAAATAATCATTTGGGGATCGAGAGCTTCGGACAAAATTATTTAAGACCAGGAGGGGGCAGAAACCCGGGAAGAAAATGAAGATCGCTATCGAGGATTCAATATATATATATATATTTATAATTTTTAATATAGAAAAATCGATGTATTAAAAAAAGTCATACAAATACATCGGTTTTTTTCCTGTAAGAACATGTAATTTTTTATAAAATCCTATTCGGAGCTTTTTAGGTGAAGGATTATAAAATTTGATGGCATGTTTCATGCGTTTAGAAAATAGCTTCATAGCATGTTCATTCCTATCGGGAATAATAGTAATACTAATACATCTGGTGAAGGGCTTTGCTTCTAAACTGTAACACTATAACACATCGCAAGCTTTACTCTTAAAATCTGTGTCAATCTTTTTTTCAAATATTTTCCCATTTTTGAGAATTTTTGCTTTGTTTTTAAGTGGGCGGAACTGTTTAGCATATAAAGATACACTAGGATTACATAAACAAAATCACTTTAAGTGCTTAAGAAAAAAGATAATAATAGAATAACTTGTTTAGATTCTGTCGAGAAAACTTAAAACAGGCATAAGAAAAATTTGTCACATCTTTTATCGTCTCTTTTTATTAGTTATTTCTTTCTTATTGTTATATATAAAACTATAAGCAGATGCTATACATGTAAATGCAGTAATAGTTCCGCCGCTTATCACTCTTTTTATTTGTAATTTTTGTAAAGTAATATAACCGCACGCACAACGTATTAAATCCATTTTGCGTCACTTGAAACTAATCTTTGTTTAATTCTTTTTTACTTTTCGACAGATTTTTTTCGCGTTTGTTTTTGTCGGAATGGCATTAAATCGTCATTTATATTACTTCAGTGAATTGAAATGTGGAGCAATGGCATCAATATTATTATTAATACTATAAAAGTTTTAAGCTATTGATTTAAGTTACTTTTAAAAAAATATAATTAAAATATAGTTACAAAAAATTGTTAATTGGATTAATAAATTGTTATCAAATATTGTTTACGCGATTACATAATTATTCAAATGAGTTTTAAATAAATTCTTGTTAACTTAGAATATAAATCTTTCGCATTAAATAATACTATCAATAAAATATATTTTATTTATTTATTTATTCAGCAAGAAATAGATTTAACTTATTTGAGTATTTTATATTAATAAAATTAAATTATAAAAAATTCCAAAGTGATTCTATAGTTTAGACAATAAAATAAATATCGTATGTGGCGATCTCTTTTGAGGTTGTTTTAAAAGCATCCATCGATTTTTATTATTTCTAAAAAATGGTTGTACTGAGGGGCACAATAGGGGCCAACAGGCAGGGAACAGTGACGCCTTTATATGCATGAATTATCCCTATGCGTCGATGAATAGTTCTCATCATCAGATGAAAATGGGAGATCAGTGCCACACATAATGTCTCTCTAAACGTCCCCACCATCATGAGAGGCGGAATAACTAAAGGCCCGCTTAGCGGGAGTTCCACTCGTATTATATAGGAACCTATTGAGCGCTCATTTATCATAGTTTCCCCAAAACGATGTCTAAGGATTCAATTTTTCGGCAAACTCTAGAAACTATTTTTGGGGTAATGTTCGGATAAAAACTATTATATTTTGAAAAGCATAAATAAATAAACTTTATTTAATAAAATTTATTTTTATTTCAAGTTTTCAGAAATTTTAAGTAAAATTTTAGTGTTCCTGAATATATAAATTTCCGTTTCAAAAAATTAATTATAAAAAATTAGTAAATAATTATAAAAATAATGTTAAAGGTGAAAAACAGTTTAGCAAATTAAATTAAAAGCACAATTCTAATTTTTCAGTAGTATTTTACTTTATTCGATGCATTAAAGTATTTTAAGAATTATAAAACAAAATAAAGTTGTTCAGCAAAATATGTGTAACTATTTAGCCCACGAATTCCGCTCGATTTTTCTACTTTTTAGTCCCGAAAAAGTGAAACCTTAACGATGACTGTCTCGATCCCATCCCCATTTTTAGATTAAGGGGTATTTTAATAGGGGTATCGTTGGGCTGAATAACCAATGTTTGCGAGGCACTGTGCTTTAACCCCCAATCGAGTGATGCACATTCAATTTAAAAAAATGTCCCAATGGGAAACTACTTCACAATAACATGAAGTGTGGTGTACTTAGTAGTAACACGACTCCAATAATCATCAGCTTTCAAAATAGAAAACTAGTTGACTTTAGACTCAAGTAGACATGAAAAGGAGAAATCATTCACCTATCGTTTAAGCGCTTCTAAACAGTTTTTAAGTCAGTGAGAGTTTAAGAAGTTTGTGTGTGGAAGAGGGTTAGCATTTGAAAGTAACTATTATTTTTGTATAATGGCATTCAAAGAAGTGCGCCGAAGAAGCAGTTTATTCCGTCCATGGGATTCCACGTCAGCATTGATTCGCACGCAATCACAGTTACCACAGCAGACATCGTCATCTATACAAGAATCACCCATAAAACAATGCAGAAAATCAAACAGCACTGAAAAGCATTTGGAAAGCATTGATAGCGTAGCGTCGAGTGACGCATCAGCACCATCTCTAAGTGATACATCTCAGTCATATCATTGTATTTCGTCGCACTTACTAGACTCACAATGGCCTTCAAACATGATTCCCAGTTCGCATTACTTACCGCTGATGCCAAACGATATAATGTTGACACCGCAACATCACTCGTCATTTTCGTATTCTGATGCCACGTTCTATGAGCATCTTCAACATCAAGCGATACTATCGAATCCATCTTTGCAGCTGGAAAATGCGCGATTACTATCTGCTCCGAATATTACGCGGCAATGGAGACAAATACATCAGAAAAAGCAGCGTCCAAAGCGGTTTCAGTGTCCACACTGTCGCGTGTCGTTCTCTAATAATGGACAACTGAAAGGACACATTCGTATACATACAGGTTTATAGCAATTATTTTAATTCATAATCGTCAACGTATTTTATACATGCACTGGTTTATTATAGTTAAATATACTGTGGTATTAGTATTAAGCAATAATGATTTCATCTAGTATTTAAACTATTTATGAAAATAAAGAAGTATTTAATTTTTAAATGAGTGGAACCATTTTTAGCTGATTTTATTAGAGAGAAGTCGAGCTTATTTATTTGACAATGTGTGTCTGTCAGTACGTGACCAACCTTTATATAAATAATGGGATTTCATTTGTTCTTTAATTTATAAAGGTATTTGATATTTTGCCCAGTATTCACTTAAAGACTAGTACTGTATAATTGTTCCATAAGTTTGAGTTAAACTATTAAAAGCAGTTCTCGATGAATGTGCTGTTCCTGTTTAATTAATATTTTGAAAATTTTACTTAATTAAAATAGAATAACATTTATACTATAATAAGTTAGTTATGTATTAAATTACCATTTTAAGTGCTAAAGAATAATTATGTTGACGAAATTTTTCAAAGTTTTAAATATTACAGTATAAATGAGAAACATTTGCAGTTTTTGTTGAAACATTTACAGTCTATGTTTCTTTCAATTTTTCGTGTTTAAATATACTTTATTTACAATTTCGAAATCCATTTAAAATAAACCCACTATTTTTCAAGTATTAAGTTTAAAAAATTGATTACCGCCTTAAAAACTATCCTAATTTTTTTTAATAAAAAAAGGAAGTAATAAGAGTTTGAATACGATCCGAACGTTTTTGTAAAATATGATATCCAACAAATCGAAACAAATTCTGCAAACGATATTTGATAAAATTAACAAAAAAAAAATAATAAATACAATCTTATTTCAAAAATAAGGTGAACGTCCTTTCGCGTGCGATCATCCAAACTGCGGGAAAACGTTCACACGAAACGAAGAGCTGACACGGCATAAGCGAATTCACACTGGTTTACGACCGTTTTCTTGTTCAGTGTGCGGCAAACGATTTGGCCGTAAGGATCACCTGAAGAAGCACGTGAAAACGCATCAACGGTCAGCAGCAGTGCCTATTCATCTACCGTTGCCCTCAGCATTGCCTTACCATTTTTTTAATGCAGTCAATAATTGGGTATCTCATATGTGATATATAGTCATACGCTGTAAATGCGTTTATTCTTTCAGTGTGTTTATTATAAAAAATATATCTAATTAAAAGTAATGTAATGTAATTATAGTCAAATTTGAAACAAAATATTTTGATATGTATACTTAGAGACGATCGTTACCGGTTATCTGACCGATAATGACTGCCATTATGAAAGATGATTACCAGTTTAGTTGCACTTAATACTGATAATTAATAATTTTGGAAAATTTAATCACTTAAGAGTCAATTTTGATTCTTATTACATCATTTTGTGATTGTTTTAAATGTAAAATCTGAATACAAAATATAATTAGCGGCTGAATGAGACATAATCTATTTTCATGATTTAAAACTCGCATTTGACACATAAAATAAATAAATTTTAAAACTTTATATGAATTAAATTAAGCAAAAATAAACTGTTAACATATGATTTAAGATGGATATTGCATTAAATGATATTTTTAGGAATTAATTTTTCAAGTAACGTTTAAATACTGCAGATTTGATTTTTATATCGTTACCGGTAACGATCGTCTAAATGTATACTAAATTAGTAATTATTTTGGAAAATAAATCTATATAAATAATTATATATATATATATTTCTAATCAAATATATTGTATTTTGAAAATATTTTTTAAAACTAATGTACTTTTTATATCAATAAAGGCATTAATAAAAAAACTTTCGAATTATAGTTAAATGCAAAAGTTTACGCTAAATTTATTAAACTACTGTTTAGTTTAGTTTACAATTTTCTAAACCCTCTTTATATCAAACAGATATCAGACGCTAAAAGTTATCAAATCCTGTGCAGTTGTCAAAAGCACCGGATTCTGTATAAGCGCCGCTATATTATATGACACTAGTTTGGTGGTGATGTCAAAAATCATGTCGCAAAATCACTCGAAGCGAAAGCAATTGAATCAATGTTAACAACGAGTAACATTTTTTGCTCTAATAATGCTTCATTCAGTGTGCAGTGTTTTTTGTTTGACTTGTAAAATTGGGACCAATATAACGGGATATGAAATCATAAAGAGGACGCCATTTCTATGAGATCATCACCATATCTATAGGTTCACTAAAAAAATTTGGATGTGCACTCACTCTCCTATAATTTTCTATTTTTATATGCGCTATCATTTTAGCTTGTATTGCTCGGATCACCCTATTCTGCTATTGAACCTCATTGACACACAAATATATAGATATAGATATATTAAAACTGATATGAAAAACGTTTTTCTTAGAGCGGTCACGCTTGTCATCACTTGTTCTACTGTTCATTCTACTGTATGCACAGAAACTCTGTGATCTATTGCCGGTACAACTCCTGGTTTTCTTGTTCTCTTTATTTCACAATCGTTTCGAATAGAAACCGAAACAGTTTGGTCCAGTTTTAAAAAGACAGCAGCAATACAGTACTGTACATAATAAAGAGAAAAGAGTCTCAATATGTTACACGGACACGCCTGCTCACTGAAAAACTAGTAGCTCTCAGGTCCGACGTGTCCATGAAATTTTGCTTTAAACTTATTCATGTTTTCATAAAGTGGTGAGTTCTCTACCGTGACTGCGAGTCTGTTTATCGGTGAGTAAGCAGGCGTAAAACGACAAATGGCTGCCATCATAATACTCGATCCCGATTTACGTCTTCATAGCGATTAGATCCGCTTTTTTCATATATTGACTTTTACGAGAACAACCACTCAATTCGCTAAAGAGTCTGTTTAGTTCTTTCTCTCTACTCTATATATCGCAAAAATACAGTGGCGTATTCGTTATTCAATAACTCATATCCATTTCTATTAAATCTTAAAAAATTTAATACAGTGTACTACTTGTCCTTAAACTTTTTGCTGCTTTATTTATAATTTAAATAAAAATGAATAAAATTATATACTATGGATACTCTTGAAAATACTGTAATATTAAATCTCTTAATAGTAATCCAGTACAATATTTGAAAATTGTTTAAATGCATATTTGGGTCTAATGCTGGCACAAGAAAATTAAATAAGAAAATGAATAACTGGAAACTACGCCACTGAGACAAAAATTTCGAGTTTTCGAAAATTGATTTAACAACATCGTTGAGCTCATAGAGAGCGAGTGAGTGTTAACTTAAATTCGCTAAACTTTTTACGCTTCAATTTATTAACAAGAACTGAATTGCTCTTTTCAATATTAGTTTCGCTTCTGGTCTGTGCACCAAAAAATTCTTTTCAATACATTTGGTAAGAATCGAGACACTCTTAGCTCTCGAAAACACTTATGGCAACTGAAGCCAATTTGAAAACGATATTTCTTTTCATTTCTAAAAATGTCAAAATTGTTGATCGAAAATGTTGATCGAACTTTCTTTAATGATACGCAAATATTATTGTCATAAATAATATTTTTAAGAGTTATGTTTTGAATATATATTTGTGTTGTTTACTTTTCCCGATGATTTGTTAACTGTCAACCAAAAGTTTTTGTGTAGTGAAAGATTGGCATACTTTATATGGTAAATAAACATCTGTTTATTTAACTGTTACATAAAATTAATTTATAAAAAAATCAAATGTAAATTATTTTGTTGGAGAAAAACGCAATCAAGAAATGATTATATATTGTAATTGTTTAATAAGTTTTATAAATCTATTTAATATTAATAATTATGTAAAAATATATGCCAATTATAAGATTGTAATACAGATTTGTTTGAGAATATGCAATGTTACGCGCAATTAAATTTTAATTACTAATACATTAAAATAAATTAAAATCCAAATAACTTAGCGATCAAAACAAAATATTTATTGAAATTCATCCATAGCTTATTAAAATCAACAAAACTTAATTATTTGTTTATTCCATAGAAAAAAGTTTGTGTAGATTTTATTAATGCACATAATATATGATTTTCTTCAATTTATTTAGAGTAACTATTTTTACAAAATATTATAAAGTTTTTTATATATAGTATAAAACAACTATTACAAACTCGTTTAGAAATGTTTCGAAAAATGCTCGCTTTACGAGTAAGGCGTTTAGCGACTTATTTTTATTTAAAAATTTGCAAATCGCATCAAAACAAAATTTCACGCAAAAAAGCGATCCTCAATAAAAATGTTACATTCACATGTGATGATGGTGTTTGGTGTTTTGCAGAGCTACTGTACATTAGAGCGAGCAGTGCAGAGTCGAGAGCGAGCGTTGAAAGCGTTTCCTGCACAAATGAATGCCAATGAAACTGGAGTAACAGAGCACTCTTTCAGTGGCCGTCAGCGCCTTTTGTGCGCCTCTTTTTTGTAAACGTTACTATCCATTGTTGGATTCAAGTGGGGAGAACTCTACGACTATAATACATTTTCTGGAGAGCGTTTGAGGCATCATTGCCTTTCTCTACTTTTATATATATTATAATTTTTCGAGCAAAAACGGAATATCTATGAAAGGCTATGTTACAATGGGTTGCGGGTGACAGCGTTTTGCTATAAGGAATCGTCTGAGCATAATGGCGTACACAATCGCTTGACTCTTCAAGTGGATTAAATACATGTGGCGAACAGACTTACAATAAATTTTCTAACTTTTTTGTAAGTGATTTACTTTTTGGCACATTATAAGTGAGAATAAGTGCTACTTTGACGATTCCGACACTACCTTCGGAGGCGAGGCGGGATTCAAATAGCCTCAGGTATGCGTTTCACAGGGTTTAGCACAATATAAGCTACAATCAGTGTGAGCACATATTTTCTATTATGCATTGGTATATTGGGACGAATGATGTATCGTTATTAATCAATTCAATCAATTCTAGCATTTGTTATTTTTAATTGAAAAACTTTTCGCTGGTTAACCAATGATTAATTAAAATATCCAAAAAATTTTATTTATCGAAACTAAGACTGTGTTTAAGGTTTAAGACTAAGATTATTTATCAGTAAATACGGTAAGTACACCTATTTGTCCCACTGTTGCAGTGTCATAGTATCGAAATACAAAAATTGATGCATTAATGCATTGAATGCATAACAATTGGACGTTCAAATAGTTGAAAAAAGAAAGTGAAACCATTATCATTGTGAGACATCAATGCTCAATAACATATATGCATCCATGACAGATGCTCTCGCAATATTGGCACGTGAGAGAGAGAGAGAGAGAGAGAGAGAGAGAGAGAGAGAGAGAGAGAGAGAGAGAGA
>JAQGAW010005036.1:0-10139 GCA_034698025.1 Phthiracarus crinitus | reverse complement strand
ATTATTTTAGTGTTTTAAGTATAGTAAAGCTAAAATATAATTTATTTTAAAACTTATTGAAATTTTATTTTCTTATATATATATATATAGATATTAAATATAAGTTTTGGAAACTTAAGAGATTAATTTTTCAAAAATATGGGTAATGATTTGGTCAAATGCTATTTTTGTTAATTAATTAACATCAGGAGTAGACCTGTCACCAAACCCGACGTGTTCTGTTTCCGGTCCGCTAGTGGCAGCAATGTTAGATCATGTCTTTTCCGGCCTAAGCTTTGCAGTATTGTATAAGGGGGGTGGCTTCGACAGATGTGCTGTTAGACGTGCTGTACATGAATGGTTGTGCTGTTTGATGGGTTGTGTTGACCTAAGCTATGACTTGCTATACGTGATGAATAGCGTTACACTATAAGGGGAAGGGCGACCACTGCTATGTTAAAGTGCGCTACACATAACAGGGCTTCACCTATATAGGTCACAATGCTAAAGCATAGGCAATGCTTAAGGTATGTACACTAACACTGCTAATGCTAAACGATAGGCAATGTATAAGGTATGTACGCTTACTGTAATGCTAATGTTAAAGAATAACTAATGCTTAATGTATTTAAGCTACACTTGTGCTTCGCTAACAGTTTAATTAAATATTAGACAAAGTATTTAAAACTTAATCAATTTCGGTTACAGTGTAATTTATATAATTAATAAATTATTATTACGTAATATGTTTAATTAAACAAGAAGTCACTTGATAATTAATCTAAATATTTTCTGGAATAAAATTTAATTAGTTTTAGAACTCACCACTTCATTGTTAATCTTAAAATGTTCACAGGGATACATTTAATAAATAAACGCTCATAACATTATTGGTGATCCTTACAGTGTTTAGCCTTAATATGCGCACTTGTTATTTCTTTACATTAATTATTCGTGTTAATGACCTTAAACTTGTTTGCAATCTGATGCCTAAGGTAATAATGTATGACAAGTAAATAACTAATAAATAACCTTGAATTGCGTATTATCACATCTGTTATTGCCTTTCAGTTATCAAACTTGTTATTGACCTTAAACATGTTTACAAAAAAAATATATACGTAAGCTGTGATGTATGGCATGTGCATAACTAATAGATAGCCTTGAACTGTACTTTCGTAAGCAGTTATAATAGTTTACTATTTTCATTCATGCTATTGAACTTATGCTTGTTTACGATAGTTTGCGTAAGTTTGGGGTGAGTGAATGGCTAGTGTATAGCTAATAACCTTGAACAGCGTTTCCGTAAACAGTGGTTATTGTCTTACAGATTCTTTCATGCTATTGACCTTAAGGTTATTTCCACGTGAATACGTAAGTATATAATGTATATTTGCAAAGTTTTTAGCTAATGAATATCCTTAAAAAGTGGTTTCGCAAACAATTATTATTTATTTACAGTAATCAATCGTGTTAATGACCTTAAGTTTGCTAACAATTATATACACTTGAATTTGTAACAAATATATGGCTAATAGTAAACTAAATACGCTTTATTCAGCACGTGGGCAATGCTATTAAGGTTATATTGTTAACGGGTATCTAGAGTTGGAGTATGTACGCACTACTTACTATCTGTTCTAAATTTATTTTCTGTTTTTAATAAATAATATACAAATCAATGGAAATAAAAAAATTCTTTATTATCAAAATAAATCAAATACACTTTATTGTTTTTATTTAATTATTTAATTACATTTAATTAATTTAATTAAACAAATGGCTGGTCTGCTTGCCGTAAATCTTCATATTCTTTAAAGTGTTTACTTTAGGACTATTAATTTTAATCCTCAGCTTTTAAGTTATCTATTAGCTTAATGATAGTATATTCTGCATATTCCACAAAGTAATCGGTAGAAAAGTTTCAACATATGAACCTGAACGACACCCCTCACTTGTTTATCGCTGTGAATACTGTACTATTTTGGTATTTTCTTCTGGAAAACTGGTTCTAACTGGTAGCAAAGACTTAAAGGATTAAATTTATTAGAATCATTTGTATTTGAAACGTTGTAAATTTTCTATATATATGCTGTAATCTCCTGTCAAGGATTTCTTTAGAAAGTTTGTTCAGTATCCAACTCAGTTTCTATTAATAGATTACAATAAAATAGGTCAAAAAAGCATATAAGTGATTGAATAAACTAAATGAAAAATTGAATAGTGTTTGTGTGCAAAATATTTCTTTGATTATAAATGGCAAAAAGAGGTGGATCAAGATGAGGTAGAGGCGGTAGAGGAAGTTCGATAAATATAAGAGCTGGAAAGCAAAGTCCTGAAGACAAAGCCTTCAGTCAAAAAGATTTTGTCGGTAACTCAGTTGAAGCTTTAGCTAAAGATATTAGTTCTGGATTTGAAAGTCTTCGATTGACTGATAGACGATTAAATGCTCAACGAAGACTTTTTAGTACTGAAGATATAGATACTAAAAATTTGAATAAAGAAGTTAAGAGAATTGAAAGCCCTGAATTTGACGTTTCGCCTACTGCTTCACCTAACAAGAAAGAAAAACCTAAAGTTCAAGCATGGCCAGAGGCATGGGAACAGTGGCCTTAAATTTTGGTGATGCGATTCAAACTATTTTTCGATCAAATTTACAAGTTAAATATGTTGGTGATGTCATACATTATCATTTAATTTTGAACACTTGTTCCAATCAAAATTTTAAAATGGTTGAAAAACTATTCAAAAAATTAGATATGCTTTTAGATATGACTGTAAAACAAAAATACCGTAAAATTTACTTAATTATTGATTCAGGAAATAATAATTTTGATATATTACAAAGATCTTGTAACCTAATTAAATATAAGTACAATTTTAATATTGAATTTCGAAATCAATGTAATTTTAATTTAAATTCAAATAAAGTTATTGTTTCTTTGCTTTAATATCGTTTGTCATTTAATATAAAAACAGGTTTAGCAATATATCTTAACGCATGCGCATAAGTAACTCTCCCAAAGTTTGGCACACGTCTTCCAGCGCATGATTCGTAACTTTATCCTTGCATTTAACAACACCTGAATGACGACACTGCAGTGTGTCATTCAATTTGACCTCAATATGACTTAAGGCATATCCAAAATTATCTCTCCCTCTCTCTCCCAGAAGTAGGGCACAAATTTTATTTTTAAAACAAATTCACATTGATGTGCACTACAGTTAATGGTTGAGAGAGCTCTTTTGCCATATAGTATTTTATTGAGAATAGAATAGGAATAGAATAGAAGTAATTCATAAACAAAAAGAATGGAATAGGAATAGAATAGAAAATAAAAAGTTGGTATCTATACAACACTAAGTGCAACCCATTATGACAAGTTCTTAAAGCTTTTTGCTATAAATACATTGCCTCTGGCAATGAAAAGAGCTCTCCAACTATACTGCAATTCACTTGACGAGTGACGACACCGCAGTGTGTCACTCAAAATAGCCTATGCCTTTAGGCATATTCAAAATATCTCTCTCGCACTCTCCCCCAAACTGGCACACGTCTTCCAGCGCCCGGCTCTAGACTTAGAGGACACGGCGCTGGAAGTATCTTACTACTTTCAATGATATAACACATTTTTTGAAAGTATAATTAAAGTTAAAATGTGAAAGCTGTGAAATATCTCTCCAATAGTAGTATATTAATTATTAAATTATAATTTGTTTAAATTAAAAGTTAATAAATTTATTTGTTCGCTCATAATTTCAAGTAATATTTATATTCTAACTATTCATAAAAAATTTTTGAAAAATCAATAAATTAATTTGTTTACTAATATTTGACTAATATACTAATACTGTCGGTAGTTGTAGCGTATTGTCTTACTTCACCTATTTATAAGAAAATTTAAATTTTAGGCATATGATTATTTTAAAAAATTATAATATTAAGCTATATCATCGTACATTTGTATTTATAGTGTTATTTACTCTAATTTAAATTGTCACAATATGGACAATGTAAAGTTATTGGGTTAAAATAAAATTTATGTTTACTTATATCTATTTGCTTTTATAAACTTACAATAATGTCTGCCCACAGTTACTGTAACACACTATACATAAAGGTGAATTATAACATTGTAAGTACAATACACATTTAACTATAATTTTACATAAAATAAATTAAATGTTTTAAAATAAAATTATATTTATAGTTTTGACGCTTTAAACAGTATTAGTTTGTACATTAACTCTAGGAAGTCATTATTGTAAGCCTAAACCAGAGGTTCTCAAACTTAGGGTCGCGACCCAAAACAGGGTAGCAATGTAAAAGTTTTGGGTGGGATGGTTTATAGAAATTAACATTAAAGTTGAGTCGACATTTAAAATAAATTTTACTTAAGTAAATATTATCAGATTTTTTACTCAGTTCACTGTTTCTATGGGAGTTATTATACTTTATTAAAAGAATAAAATTTGTTATTATAATTATTTATTATTGTTTTTCTAATGAATGTTCTAATATTACTGAAGCTGACTTAAATTCAAAAAAAATATTGTAAAATGTTTGGGTCACACAGCGGAAAATTTTGAGAACCACTGGTCTAAACAATAGCTATACAGTGCTATCGGAGACTGCACTTGACTCCAATAACCTGTGCTAAACTGTCCCATTCCCTTATTAACTCTCTCTCTCTCTCTCTCTCTCTCTCTCTCTCTCTGTCTCTCTCTCTCTCTCATTTTTTTCTTTCCCATCACTGACCCTTCAATAGCCAAAGGGCTATAACTGCACGTGTATTGTATTTGTTTTATGGTACTCTTTTTAACGGTTTTAAATGTACAGTATTTTCGTGTTTCTTCTAAATCCTTATCTTCTATAAACGTTGTTAAATATGCAATTTCATAGAGTATTTCGAATTTTAAATCAGCTTTAGCCTGTATTTACTTTCAAATATTTAAGGTTTAGCACCAATAATTAATGTCATTTTTGTTTTAAATTTTAAAAGAAAACATTGTATTTTAACTTTCTATTTTTATTTTTGTTTTTTTAAACCTAACATTTTTGAATACAATCTGAACCAACCAAAGCTCAAAATATTAATTTTATCCTATGAGCATAAACCAATTATTTTGCAATAATAATCAATTGATAGCCTAAATGTTATAATCCAAGTCAAGTATTTATTTCTATAATCAATACACTTATTTTTTGATTTCAGATAAAAGAAATATTTGACTTATGAAATTTTACGAAAGCAAATCAAAAAACTGTTATTAATCATATCATAATTACTAATAAACAAAAAATTACAAAATAGTGATTATACAGTACTTAAATAATTATTGTTAATATGATACTAAATTGTCACTAAGATGACATATAAATATTTACTATTACTTTGTTTAATAATAAATAGTTGTTTATTAATCTCGTCGCAAGTCTGCGAAGACATTCCAGAAACAGATAGAATAGACTGCGCTCCAGACAAACCAAAACACAAAGACGTGTGCGCTCAGAGAGGCTGTTGCTATGCATCTACAAGTTCAACAAAATTTGGTAAAAGTCAACGCTAAATGAAGTAGTAATTTATAATTACGCTCAATTTTCAGGCCCACCACAATGTTTTATTCCTTCAAATTATACCGGCTATCAGGTGTTAGCTATTAAGCGAGAGTATTCGCGTATTCGCGTGGCTTTAAATAGAAAAATATCGTCAGGTTTTCCTAATGAAGTGACCGCTGTTTTGCTTGAAATCACATATTTAAATGACAACTCGTTAAGGTTAAGATTTTTAGACAAGGATGTGCGCAGATATGAAGTTCCGTTTCCTATATTAAACGTGCCTAATTTTTCATTATCGCTTAATCCTTTATATACGGTGAATGTTGACTATGATGGTAAGTGAATATTAATTATTATTGTATTAATGGTGGAAAATAATTTATAAGTTTTTTTTAATGGTAAGTATTTCTATTTATCAAAACGTAAAAAGAAAGTATGTCTTATAATAAAACTTCATTAAATGGTCTTTATAAGCATTAATTTTTGCATTATATTTACATTTATCTATTTAAAGATTTAAAAAATATTAAGTTAATTATTTACTAATCATTGATTAATATCTTAATATATAAGTTTAAAAATTTGTTTTTGATTCCTTTTATAAGCTCCCTCATTGAGTTGCAACCTCGACACTTATATCAATGGATTCAGCTCAATAACTAGGGCCAAATGAAGGGTTTAGATTGGGTGGGCCCCCTTAGGGGCTTTAAGGTGGGAAATGTTAAAATTTAAAAGTTAAAACCTATACCATTAAACTCAGAATAAAAAGTTATGTGGATTTGAGGGGTCATTCGATGCGTGGGCTGAAACCCCATATGGGGCTTTAGGTAGAAATTTTCATAATTATGTATCTAGTAAGTGTTAGTCTATACCAATTGTATGGGTCTGGGTAGGCGTTTTGGGGTCCGGGTGAGTCGAGGTGGGGTCGGGGTTGTTAGAAGTGGGGTCGGTGTGGGGTCAATAATATTGAAAAGTAGTTTGCTAAAAAATAATAATAAAAAATAGTTGGCCAAAAATAAAATTAATAATTAAAATTCCATTAATATTTTATACAAAAAAAATTAATTATTGCAAAATACATTGTGAATGCCGACATACAGACATGTTGAAATCCAAAGCTACACTTTTTAATGTCAGCTTAAATATTAATTCATAACGATAATTTAAACTCAGATATAATATAATTTTTTTCTTTGCAACTTAGCAATTTATATTAAATATATAATTTTCAGGAAAGCTAAGCATTCAAAGAACGTCAAATAATAACATAATATTCAGCACAGACTTATCGAAGTTAATATATTCGGATCAATTCCTTCAGCTAACGTCCACACTATCATCAAGCAATATATACGGAATCGGCGAACACAAAGCGCCATTTCGTAAAAGCACTGATTGGCAGTTATTCACTTTATTCAATCACGACAAACCCCCAGAAGAAGGCTGGCCACTGTATGGCAGTCATCCATTCCATCTGAATGTAGAAGACGAGAAGGGAAACAGTAATGGAGTGCTATTATTTAATAGCAATGCTATGTATGTTATACTTCAGCCACAACCGGCCATAACCTGAAGACCTATTGGTGGTATTTTGGATTTTTTTGTATTTCTCGGCCCAAAACCAGATCAAGTAATTCGCGAATACATCAGTCTTATTGGTAAACCAGCGCTGCCGCCATTTTGGAGTTTAGGCTATCATCAGTGCCGTTGCTATCCATCGCCTCATACGCTCGATGAACAGAAAAAGATTTGACAGCGAACTATTGATGCTAAGATCCCGTTCGATGTCCAGTGGAATGCGAAAGAATATATGGTTGACTTTAACGACTTCACTATTGATTTCAACATTTTCCGGATATGGAGATTACGTGAGACATTTGCACGACATTGGTATGCATTATGTGCCGATCATTGATCCCGGTATTGATCCCGCACAGCCTTCCGGTACGAACCGTATTCAAAACTATTAGTCATAAACTAATACTTTTAATACATTAGGAACATATCCTCCAGTTCAAAATAATCCACAACCGAAGAACAAACATGAATTACAACGATTTCTTGGAATTGCAAATTATTTAAGAAAATTTGTTGATCACTATTCAGACATCGCTTCACCGCTTTATAAACTATTAAATGATAACGTAAAATATATTTGGAGCGCTCAAAAAGAAGAATCTTTTAAAGAAATTAAAAAAGCGCTTTGCACTGCACCTGTTCTAAACATTTATGATCCGAACAAGCATTGCGAACTACACACGGATGCATCAATTATAGGCAACGCTGGCGTTCTCTTTCAAGACAATCATCCAGTGGCGTACTTGTCGAGACGATTATTGGATGCGGAGACACGTTATGCCGCAACGGAGTTGGAATGTTTAGCGGCTGTCGAAGCCATCAAATACTTTCGCGTATATCTACAAGGCTTTCACTTCGATTTAGTCACCGATCATACAGCGCTTTTATGGTTATATAATTTTAACGAAGGAAACAGTCGTCTCTATCGTTGGAGCATTAAACTAAGCGATTACACATTCGACATTAATCACAGATCTGGTACAACAATGAAACATGTCGATGCACTTTCTCGAGCACCGATAGGAACAGAAAGCGCTTTAATAACAGAAACATTCTATACATACGACATTACAACAACTGATATCAAAGAATGGCAAACAAAATACAATATCAAATTAGACAAAGGATTGTTTCTGAATTACGGAATAATAAGCATAAAAATTAGAAACAAATCAAAAGCGCTTTTACCAAAAGAATGTATACCTACAGTCCTAAAGTCATATCATGATGATGTCAATGACCCAGGAATTGGTCGAACCATTTATAAAATATCTCAAAACATTTAAATGGTCAACATCTTTAGCTTAAAGTTATCGAAAACTATAATAGCACTATACATACAGTCACTGGTTTTACTCCGACATATTTATTAAATGCTAAAGACATTTCATTAGAGAAACTTAAAAAGCACGACAATTAGCAATCGATAGAAACAATAAAGAAAAAGAGCGCTCTAAACTTAATTATGATAAAATACATCCGAAAATTGATCTAAATTTAGGCGATTTTTTAAAGAAAAGAATCCCTAAGAATCAATAGGAACGGCACAAATTAACACCAAGATATTACGGCCCATACAAAGTTATAAGTAAAGTATCCGAAGACAATTATCAAATACAACATATTAATAATTCAGCGCCGATATTAACACACGTCTGTCAACTGGAACCGTATTATCAACGGGATATCAACTCTTCAGTCGTGGCCGATGTTGTGACACATAGTTCAGCTCTGACTCCTATTACTTAAATTTCTATACCTTAGGATTAATACCGTTCAATCACATACATATTATTACTCAAAGCACTTTTGCATATTAATAGTTATTATTAAGGATGTGAAAAACAGGGACTAAAAAGTACCAAAAACGGGCGGGAAGTCGGGAAAATAAAAATTTGTTTTAAACGCAGTATTTTGATGTATTGTATTCACTTTTGAAACAAAAATGAAACGATTTTAATTAAAATAGCCTTCAAAATCTAACAACTTTTCGAGAACACTATCATAAAACGTTTCTAAAAATATTTTTACAAAGTGAAAATTTTGTATTAATATTTGACTTTTCTATTATTAAAAATTTTCTATTTCAAAAAAAATGGTTAAAACGGGAAAAATATGGCAAATTTTCTTAAAAACGGGAGTTTAGTTATTATCATTTATCGAAAGAGTGAGTCAAAAAAGAGTTGGATTTTACTGCTGGAAACTATTTATTATTAACTATTTTCGCTTTTATGAAGTATGTATGAAATTATAATACTCTAAAAGCCTAATCAATTATTATTAAATATTTTTAACTGTTTTATAGGTATTGACGCTAATAAGATTACTTTTCTTAAAATTAATAGAAATGTCTTTAAAATAATATTATCAAAAACTTCAAGATTTTTGCTTACTAAACGTTGAATTTTATAACTAAAATTGATTTATCATGTAAAACAATAACCGAAAAGTTTGTTTTTATCGAAAAATTATCTATAATCTTAATCTTATAGTTTATTTATTGAAGTCTATTATTTAAAATCGTTAAAAAATATTCTTGCATACATAGCATAGATAATTAGAAATTTGCATTTGCATTAAGTTTTTAGCTTTCATTTTTGTAAATAATAGATTATTTTTAAGTTTATAAGCTACATACGGCAGAGATACTCAAAATATAGTGTATTAGAAATAAATAAATGCGTTGTAAGCTTTTTAAAGTTATTTATGAAATATAAAATTTTAAATTAATATATTAAATAATTAAATTTTGATTTCCATAAACAGAAATGAGCATTAAAAACTTATACTGCAAAATCACGATCCAAGTTTAACTTAAAAGCTAGAGCCTAATGTAATTAAGAAAAATTTAAATCTTCACTGCGCGATAGAAACGAATTTTTCATCAATAAAAATTAAATTATCTTAAAACAAGAAAGAGTATGAACATACATAATGAGCTCACATTGTATTATATTATAAGTTAATTCATTAGGATATTACAAATTTTTGTGTATTAAATATTTTTTGACATTTAATTATA
>JAQGAW010005035.1:0-10139 GCA_034698025.1 Phthiracarus crinitus | reverse complement strand
GTTCTATAGTGTTATTTGATGTTAAGTAGAATATTTTTTTCCTAGAAAAATTCACAGAGGCTCGGAGGCTCAGGCTCGGGCTCAAGTATGGAGACTCGGGTTCAGACTCAGGCTCCAACTTTAATTGAGGCTCGAGGTTCAGGTTTTCAAATGAAGGCTCAGGCTTAGGCTCAGGTTCCGGATGGAGCCTCTGGAGCCCGAGCCTCTCCATCACTAGCTGTAACTAAATAGAATTATTAGAAAAATTCGAAGTAAAAAGCAATTTTATTATGTAAATAAATATCAATGGTTTATAAATGGTTTGTATATTAGTTTGTTTATTGTTTGGTTTGGTTTGAAATGCGGCTATCAGTTTGGATTTTATTTATATTTATGAATTGGTTTGGTTTTAGAAAAGCACCTCAACTTATTACTTAGTTAAGTAAATCCGATATTGTTAATTAAATCTCATTAAATATAAATAAACTACCTTTAATTCTATATTTATTCTTAAGTTGTTTATGACATATTCATTCGGATATTTTATAATATCCCATAAGCATTTCTATCCATGTTTTTTTGAAATTGTTGATAAAAAACTTTGTTAATTGGAATCAATTTTGTGCTCTTAAAACTTATTATTCAATATACTAATAATTTAATATTAACGGTCCATAAAAAATTTATAAAAAACAATTAAAACTTAAGTAAAATGAATACCACTTTTAAAGGTATTGTTATGAAAATCTTGTAGTATAATATAATTAAGTATTGTAGGAGAAAGTGCGGATAATATTTATTATATTATTGCGAATATAGGGAGTAATTAATAAGTATTTATTATACCATTATAAAGTGTCAACAATGAGTCCTCAATATTATAGATCACCCTATAATTATTCTAAGAAAGTATGTGATGCCAAATCTCTATTATATACTTTAAATCATGTAATTCTCTCTCTCTCTCTCTCTCTCTCTCTCTCTCTCTCTCTCTCTCTCTCTCTCTCTCTCTATCTCTCTCTCTCTCTCTCTCTCTCTCTCTCCCTCTCTCCCCGTCACTTTCTCCTATAATACACAAATAGCCTATTTTTACTGAGTTTGTCTAACAATAGCTAGAAAATTTTCTAACTAATAACGAACATTGTTTCGTTGCGAAAAAATTAGTATGATGTACAACAATAAAACAATATACAGTGCTGTATAAAGGGGAATATTTAACAATATAAAAAGTTATATGGTTATACGCAGGGTGTCCCAAGTTGACCCCCCACCCAAAATTTTGAGCTTTCGAGGACAAAAAATGGGTTATTCTAATATATAATAAAATAAGAAAAAAGTATTACAAAACTTTAAGATTCATATATTCCTATTTCTAACAAAATAAATTCAAATATATGCACCAAAATTTGGTAGAAATTTTTCAAAATTTTATTTCATTTCCTTTAGTTATACTAATAACATAACACTTCTAATTTTTAACGAACTTTCACTCATGCGTATTATTATGTAACAAATTTCACAGCAATTATATTTGCATGTAAATATATTTGTTCTGAAAGTTATTTGTTAATTTTTTAAAAAAATCATGTCAATGCTTAATTAAAATGTTTTATAAACGTATAAACTTGGCTTATAACCGAAATAAGAAAAACAAAATTGCTTTTAGTCGTAAACAGGTCTGAGGCCTTGTAACATGTAACAGACTTTCATAGTTGTGAATTATTAAAGATGTATTTTCTTGGCTTGAGTTCGAGTGGTTTCTTAAAGTTGTTGGAGTAATTTATATGTTCAAACGTTATTACTGATAATGTTAGAGTAATAGCTTAAACGGCTGTATCGTTTATAGTGTATTTCTGACCTCAAATGAACAATTTTAATCTATTATAAGAAAATATTGATGATCATCGGTACAAATTGGTAGAGTAGTTATAGCAAAATATTTCGCGATCAAAATAAATATTAAATTCAAGAGTAGTTTGATTAAATCGAGCGTAATATTTTTATATGTATTCAAATTGAGTACATCTTACTGTTCAAGCATTTTTCAATCTCTTTTAGTGTTTTATTGAGAAATAAATATATTTTAAGTGAACATAAAGGTCATCACTACAGGCGATAAGAAGCTGTTATCAGTACCTGTAATATTGATTTAAAAGTTCAAGAATATAATATAATTTTAGATCATATATTATTACTATTTCTTTTGAAAAGCTTCTTAAGAGTTTTCAATTTCATATTTTTGCGGAATTAAACTTTTTTTAGCTAAAATATTTCTTACTTTTACTTCGCGACATAAAATAGGTTATAGTTTTTTCATAAAAAACAAATTTAATAGTATTTACTGTTCGGGGGTTGAAGTAAAATGTTTAGAAATCCGAATTTTGCATACCATTTAAATGTAAGTACAATTTTAATACTCTGGTGTGTATTTTTAAGCAAAAATTTTAGTTAAGCCGTTTGACATTTTTAAAATGCTAAAGTTTTTCAAAATCTTTTTCATAGAATTATCACTCCATTTGTACATTCATCGCCTTATTTTTCACAAATTCTTAAATTGATCGCAAAAATGATTTGCATAATTGTTAACATCAGTTTTAATTCTTATTAGAAATTTATGCTTTCGGGCAACTTATACGATAATAGTAACGATTTTATTTGTCATATCTTATTAGTCAGATTTTACGCAATCTTTTACTTAAAATAAACCTTCATTATTATGTGTGTATATTTTAAATCATATTATTCGCAATTTTCGGAGTAAAAAATAAACTCTGATATATCTTGCCTTTTATCTGTTTCTAAATTTATCTTTAATACAAATAGATATAAAACTTGCACGGAATTTTCAAATTGGTTTTCCATATAATTTTTTGTCATTAATTTATATTCCACAACTTTTTTGGTGAAATCTATATCAATATAAACGTAAAATCTATTATATTTATATTCTTTATTTCGAAACACTATTTATTTACGATTAGTAAATAAATTGCCAAATACAGTAAAAATGACTTTTTATTAAAGAAAAATAATACAGTAAAAAGAAAATTTCGTTAAATCTTTACAAAATATTTTCTGTTTGATAACAAAATTTAACTCTACAACTCTTAAAATAAAATTATTTTGTTTACTTTCATTAAAACATTTAAATGGAAATCTTATAAAATTTGCAATTTAAATAGCTTTGGGCAAAACTTTATAGTATAAAATCAAAAAAATTTAGACTATAATTTTTAATTTAAGCGCAAAAATTATATTAATTCATAAATAATCATTTTCAACTCAAAAGTGCCTATAATTTATATTTTTGATATGAGTTTGCAGAAATGGAACAAATAAATTTGGAACAAATAGATTTGGGTCCGTCTGTCAGTCCATTGGGTTAAATTTAGATGATATTAGGCTTTTAATAAAAATTGACATCATTTAATTTCCAATAGTAATCAATTTTCGTGCAATTATTATCCAATATGTACAATATATACAATTACTAACATTTTTGACATAATCTTCACATTTCCAGAACTTTTCAATTACTAATTATTTACGCAATTAATTTTCTCAATTTTGCAATAATTGAAATTCGGTCCATAAATAAATAAAATTTTTCTTTACACTCTTAATTACATCGCAGATAGAAAAAGAGAAACATCTTGTTTAGAACTAAATGACTAAATGTTTAATAAATTAAATATTACGGTAATTTATATAAAGCACTAAATGATGCAAACAACCCACCACTTCATACAAAAAAATAAATGCTTTGTTGCATATAATATCAACAGAATCCTCTGAAAATGATAGCATCCTTAATGGATGTCATGATTGATAAAATTGCTCTTTCATTCTCATCGTTTCGCGTTAATTGGAACAAATTTATGATATAAAAAATTTTTGCCAACACAAATGCACGCTGTTTTTTGAAATTAACGAAATTAATTCTTTAATTCCCAGTGACAGTAAATCTCTATTATACTGCGATAATATTTGATGAAAACCAAATGTAATATAAATTTTTCATTTTGCGGTAACTCTAACATACAATGTATGTACAAATGCTAAAATGATTAATTTATATTAATTACAATGTAACCAAAAAAATAGTAAATTATGTGCAAATTAAGGAATAGAATGAGATTATAACTAGAAAGTACCACAAATAAGTGTACCAGAAGTGAGTCCAGTTTATTGGATGATAAACTAAGTTATATTAGACGCTTGTCGTCAATTTAATAAACATGTCTAATATTTAATATATAAATTTAGCTTTGGGTACCCGTATTTGATTAACTTGTGTGAAACCTTATTTCGATTATTATTTCCGGCAAATGTTCGTACACTATGTACTGGTGTAGTAAGAGATATGCTTTTTTTATATTTATCCTAAAAGCAAAATCTACTGGAAAGGATGTGGTGAATATAATTATCTACTTTCAACAGATAGCTAAATAGATCTTAAATCAATACGAAGAGTCGCACGCCGTCTCCTTAAATAGCACATTCTAGCAATGCTTACGTGCTTTACAGTCTGCAAAACGTTACTTATGAGTTAAATCAATTGTTTCCGACAAAAAGTTTCAAATGGTAAATATGTTGTTTACTCTTGAAAGTGTGACTTAAAATAAAGCGAACTGCGAACAAGTAAAATTATGTTTATTGTAAAATCATTGTCTCAAATGGTCTGAACCGTTGAGGTTGTCATTTCGGAAACTTTCAAAATTCATGGATGAAGTATTTGAGTTAAAACTGCAATTTTTGGTATAATGACCAAAAACTTTTTCGAATTTTTTTTCTTTAAGGAAAACTTTTGTCGAACATAAACCAAGCATAAACAAAGTTATCACAAAATTAATTGAATAAGAACAGGAATTTTTAAAAACCAGATTTTGTAGGGAGTAGACTACTAAACTGGCTTCATATGTTTTAATAGTGGGACTGAACGGGTTGTGACTGAAATAAAAATATCGGACCTTTAAGAAAGTGTTGATAATATTTTTATGTAATAAATTTAATGAAGTAATCTATTGTGCGAATCAAATGCTACCAAAAAAACGTAGAGTTACACCGGAAAACTAGAATAAAGTTTGGGTTAATAAAGATAGCGAATATATGGTTAATTCGACGAAACTGAATATTCTAATAATCAACTGTAGTTTAAGCTTTAGGATAAAAGATAAAATTGGTGGCGGTTAGGTTTAACCGCGATTTATAAATGTTCTTAATAAATTTTAATAAGAGGTAACTAAAAAGTAAATTAAGATATATTTTTATATAAAAAAATAATGATTATAATAAATTGAAATATGTTATTGCGTATTAAAATTATAAATGCTATTTAATGCTCTATTTTATATGCTATAAATGTTTTTATTTTGATTCTCTAATTATATTAAAACTTTAAATGGAATATTCCGCTCTAAAACATCCAATTTATTCAAATATTTTTATAAAAAATACAGCTTCGTTATCCTCAAAATAATAAACATGCACATATAATTCTCAAATCCCTAAAGATGGTAAAAATAAGGTAAATTTTATTTTAATAATAACTAGTTTTACTCCCGTAGACCAAGCCATTAAAAATTTGACCCGTTTCTACTGGTTTGCACCATTTAATTGACGATATATATGTCACCCAATTTGCTTATAAGTGTTGGTATTATGGGTTAACGTTTGTTAGCTATAATCATAACAATTGTGATTGATTAAGATATAATTAAATTGTTGTAATTTGCACTATTTATAACAAATAACAATAAAATGTTGGCAAAAATTAATTTATAAAATGCATATATAAAATGCATATATACTGGGTTATATAAAATGCATAAAACACGTTTACCGCTCTCACAGCAAACAATTTTATTTGTTTTCTTTGCGTGTCCGGAGCAATAAAAATCGGTTATAAAATATTTTTTATTTTGTTTTTGTAGTTATTATTTTTGGATCGTACTTATCAATACTTAATCAAGGATACCCCTAATGTTCGTTTAGGAGCTCGGGTTTACCATAAAATACCCAGAAAATTCGATTTTGTTGCCGAAATGGCAATTTTCCGGAGATATGATCTATATTGTTGGACTCTCTTACGATTTAGCATTGAGAATCCAAAAATATTTGTAATTCCTGTATTGGAGAACCCAGTAATCTATGGCAAACTGCACTTAAATTCAATTTAATAATAGTAAATTGTAACTATACAGCTTGTATTTCAAGTTGAAATCCCTGAAAATATTCTTTAACCCACTATTAAAGTCACGTTTTTATAATTTTAAAGTGAAACTCTATCAAAAAATAATTACTCACATGAATACTTTTCCACCAAAAAAGCACTATAAAGTAAAATGTTTTTACTATATTTAATCTTGTAAAACATATATATAGCATTATAATATTATTTTCATTAATAACCATTATTTATGATCATATAAGCGGCAGTAATAAACAGCCAAATTTATTGCATAAAACATATATTTTGCATCAAATAATTGGACGAATACATACATATCGAATACTCTCATATAAAATCACTTTTTATGTTTTTACGGGTCAATAATCTGACATCAAATTCAGTTTATTTTGTTTAACTGACCAAAACATCATAAACTATATGATAATGACTGTTCATTAATTTTTTTAATAAGTTTTAAGCTCTTTAGCAATATTAAGATTTTAATAATAATCATTTTATATTTTAGTTTATTAGAACATAGAATTTAAAATGTTTTTCATTAAAAAAATGCTGATCAATAAGATTTTCGATCAAGAGATTACATAACTCAAGCTATTCTTTTCCTAAAAATAATAAAACTTTCGATGTAAGCCATAATTGTTTACGACAGGAAAAACTGACGAATATTGATCGGTTAATAATAGAAGAAATAACAAAACACTTCATGATCACATATTTTAGGCGATATTCTTGATATTAGAGCTGAAAGGAAATTGTTTATACAGTATAAAGAAAATTGGAAAAACTTAGAGATAAAAGTTTCATGGATTATATTTCTATGAGTACGTCTAGTCAACCATAATCAAGATAACGCGATCAGTTTTGCCTAAATCTTCTTAAAGAACAGAAAATTAAGCATAAAAAACAAAAAATAATTCTGTTATAACATTTCACAACAATTTAAATCAAATATTTATGCTTTTAGTATAGAATTTTGAATCTCTCTCTCTCTCTCTCTCTCTCTCTCTCTCCTCTATTCCACTAACAAGATATATAGCAATAGTTCATCCGTTGCGTGAAATGTCAAAGACATTAGAGTGGCTTCGGAGCAATAAATGGTTTCTAATCGCATCGATATGGCTGTCAGGCGTTTGTATTGCAAGCGCACAGTTAATTACGATGAGAGCCATACCTTTTCCATACAATGGACAAATTTTGTATGATTGCGTGGAAGAGTGGTCTGATGACTATTATGGAAAGGTTTACACTGTGGTTGTATTTGTGTCCACATTCGCGTTACCAGTGTTAATATTGCTGTTTGTCTACACAACGATTGCGTTTCACATATGGAGACACGTCACGCCTGGAAATCCCGATCAACAGAGAGACCAAAAGAGTGTTAATCGTAAAGATAAAGTTAGTGAAACACTATTATTATTATTATTTTCTTAGATTTTATTCGCTGGTATTTTTGTTTTCTTCATGGAATGCTAAAGTAATTTTATATTTAAAACATTTATAGAAAAGAAATAATATATTTATATATTATAAGTGCAATGTATTGTCTAGACTCATGATGAACTTTAATCTTAACAAGTAATGAGATATATCTGTTCTTGTACTCAAGAATATAAGTTTTTCTCGATTAAAATTCTCATGAGTGTATTGAAGTGCATTTTGATGTACAATATGTGTTTATACAATTTTATTCTGTATCTGATGTTATTTAACTTATTTAAATAATTAAGAATTTTAAGTTTAAATACAATGTTTTAAATAAATCGTATAAATGAAAGTGTTATGTCAAAGCAAATTACAAGTTGCATATTGTTAGAGATGAAATTTATAAGTTATACTAGAGACTTCGAAATTTTGAGAAAATAAACACAGTATTTTGCTTGGATTTTGGAACAAAAACCTATGAATTTGGAATTATTTTTCAAATATTTTGCATGAATAATCAATTATCCAATCTCGCAAGCTCTAGATCCCAAAAATGTTAAAAAAACTATTTTAAAAAACTGCTTACGCACATTGTTATTAAAAAACTATTTTTTGCTCTTCAGATCAATAATTTTTTTTCAAAATTTCGAATTTTTCTCTATTAAGGCTCAAGTCACATCCCCTCGTAAAACACAACTAATTTAATCTATAAATTTGGTAAAATTTTTCCAAATGGGGTCACAAAAAACATTGTGTAAAAATAAAATCTTAAATGGGTTTATTTTAGATTTTTGGACTTAACACTAAATTTTGAAAAATGGGGAAAATAAAATTGGTATTAAAATATTTCTTAGTTCTCAATTAGTCCACATATTTATGTCCTAATTTGAATTAAATTAATAATAAAAACTTGGATTTCAAAAATTTTGAGGTCTCTGGTTATAACCAATGATTCTCAAAATATTTATTTAAGTTTGGCATAATATTTAAATTTATATTTACGAAAAAACTAAGAAATTTAAATTTACTTCTATAATTATTTTAAAATCAAGATTCAAACATTATAGTTAATAATAATAAGAATTTCCGACAATACATATTTCCTTCGAAACATAACTTTTTTTCAAATAAAAAATTTTTCAGAATTTTTTGCCGTTGAAACCTTTGAAAAACTCAACCTTATTAAACGATAATTTTATATTTAAATCAGGAATATAAGGAATGCCGACGTTCAGTAGAGTAGTATACTCAGTGTTAAACTAATAAAAAAAAGGGGAAAAGTGGGGAATATATTTTATACAATAACATTAGATGCAAGTCTAGACTGAATGGCAACATTTCTTTTACTCATAATACCTGATTTAAATAAATATTTTGAGAATTCTTGTTTTTAACTTTTAAAGAAGTAAATTATATTAAAAATTTATATAATGCTAATCATAATTTCAAAACTATTTATTTTTAAACTATTTTTATTAAAGGTAATTAAGATTCTGGCGATGATTGTGACACTATTCGCAGTGTGTTGGACGCCAATCCATATTTTTACTTTATTGGTTTGGTTTTATCCAACAATATTGAAAGTACAAACGAAAATGGGTTACAAGATGTTCATTTGGACATTTTTCTCGTGTCATTTCTTAGCTATGGCTCACAGCTTTATAAATCCAATTGTGTATTGTTTCATGAGTCAAAATTTTCGGGTAAATCTTAATTATACATACGGTATTATATATCTAACTCATAGGATTTAAGCGACAATTTTTTGTCCTTCGGATCAAAATATATTTTTTAAATTTTCTTATGAGAAAGTCTTAACAACGTCCTGAATACACATCGGATTTAAAATACATTTTATGTAATTTTGTCAAATATCAACGGATCATAAAAACTACCGTAATCTGTTTTTATTGGTAAAATTCTCTAAAATAAGTTAATTTTGAGAAATATTTCTAGAAATTTGATAACTGGACATTTATTTCTATGTCCAATTTTAAATTTTTAAATAAGCTTATGGACAGAGAGGATATCCGATCTTTGTATGTGTACTGTACTGTACGTATTTGCCTGAAGGACCTTAAAAGAAGTCCCTAAAAGAGTATGAACCCAAAAATAAACACAAGTTTTCAACTCTAATAAACATAATAATAAAATATTATTTTTCCTATTAAATGCACACACGTGTGTTGAATTGACAGTTCGAGTTAACATTTTCGTAAACAAATATTAATCTAACGTTAGTCATAGTGTTGTATAATTTTCAAATTTTAGTTTTACTTTTCTTTTACTTTTTCTTTCAGGAAAAATTTTAATTTTACTTTTCTTTTACTTTTCTTCTAATGATAATTTTAAATTTACTTTAATTTTACTTTTTCTTTCTCCGATATATTTAAATTTACTTGTATTTTACTTTTTCTTTCTTTAAATTATTTAATTTTACTTGTCTTTTACTTTTACTTTTACTTTTTCTTTTACTTTTTCTTTTACTCTTTGTTTAAAATATATATTTTCTATACTTCGTAATATAATTTCTGTAGAGATAATG
>JAQGAW010005034.1:0-10139 GCA_034698025.1 Phthiracarus crinitus | reverse complement strand
AAATTAAAAAACATATACTAATTTAGTATTTGTTTTTAATTGATAACATTATAGTTTTATAGCTTAATAACACATTACTGTGAATAGTACATCAATATGTGTTTTGATTTTTATGATTCAAATTTGTTTTACCATTCGTGTAATGTTGTGGAGTGTTATATACTTAGTAATTATTTGCTTTTATAATCTTATGTTTTATTGTCTTATGAAATTAATGAATAGTTTGAGAGTAATATATACCACAAAACCAGTTTTCAATTTACTTGTCAATCAATTTATTATATTAGTTCATAATAACTGCGTCAATAATACTCTATATATGACTGTTTATGATTTGTATTGAAGTTTAACATGATTTTGATTTATTAATTTGTAATACAATAAACATTATTGATTGACAATGGGATTCACATATTTATTTAACATTTATATTATTTTTATTGATTTATTAATTTTTATACATAATTTTAGCTCACTTTGTCTAAATGAGCATTGGATTAAAAAAATCTGTATGTCTTTTAGTCAGTCCGTCGGTTTGCGTAACTCATTTTGCTTTATAATACTTATAATACCATTCTCTTTGTAATTATGAATGTTATCTAAATTTGTGTGATGATTGTTCCATAATTTTCATGTGTGGAATAAACTTTAAGATATAAATAATTAATTTACGTAATTTACGCACGACTTTCCGCTTGTGCCTGATCTCCATCTGATGGCATATGATAGAGTGACAACATATAATATAATTAGAGTAAAGTCTGTCAATGCATCCCATACTAGTTGTAGGAATGTTTATGATTGGTTTGGTTGAATTAGGTTTTGGCTAAAAATTTTCCGCCTATACTCGGCGTTATGCTCGTGATTATAACATTTTTTGCGTTTATGTTATTTTTCAAGTTAAGGCAAAAGATTTTATTTATTAAGTGGTCTAAAATAATTACTCGTCTCTATGTTTAACGGTATTTGAATAGTTCGTCACACTCTCTCTTGCAATGACGTCCAATAGCTTGTTATTTCAAGGGCTCGGAAAAATCAGTTTTTACCGAACAAGTTTTAAAGGTTGAAACATCGGTTAAACGAGTCCATTGCGTTACTATTGTTAAAATATTGATTTTAAAAGATTTATTTTTTAACCGAAAAAACCTGATTTTGGTGATACTAACCGAAAAATACGAAATTCAATATTTTAACCTATGATTTTTATAAAGTTTGACGATAAACCTATTATTTTGAATAATTTACATGTTTTTTGTTTATTATTAATGTGTGTTTTAATTTAGTTTTCTGATTTCTCAGAGCTGAATCATTAATATAGGTGTCGAGGGGCTGAGCCCCGAGGAATGTAGCCTAAAAGTTACATAGAAAGTATTTTTGAACTATATATATATATAATGAGTTAAGCGAAAAGTTTAACCGAAATTAGAATAAATTTCTATCCGATATCCGACCGAATTTTAACTTTTTCCTGACCGATCTTCGTCATTTTTCCTTTTAATTGGCGTCAATATTACGGAAATTTGGATTACGATGGATCGCAATCAGTCAAATTGCTTAATAAGCTATTGTTTATTTAAATATTCAGAATTCTTTCTTGTAATTACTAACGCGCGAAACGCGTTTCAATTATTTTTAACATTTTTATTCATAATAAATTAATAAATGATGGCATTTCAAATTCCAATGTCTTTTATATAAGTGTTTGGATCAGAGTTTAACGAAAATGAGAAACTGTCATAACTAAGGTTAGCATTTTCCGAGACTAAAAAGTGCTTAAAACGGGAGAGATCCGGGAACAAAATAGGTATTATAACCGCGAATAGATCCGGGGAAAACGTTTTTCAAATTTCAAAAACAAAATATTTTTTTAACTAAAAATCTTTCTAAAATAAGAAAATCTTTAAAACTTTAATAAACATATTTTAAAAACTAAAATAATTGATGCACTAATTTAATACTTTTCATTGAAATTGAAAATTTATTAAATTCTAACGCTCTATTTTAACGATACTTTGAAATGGGAACATTTTTCAGATTATGTGCATATCCTGGAATATTTTACAAAACAGCAAAATCGGCGAAAATCCAGTAAAATAAATCCACTTTTATTTAAACTGTTATCTTTAATAGATGTTACCATATTTATAGAAAAAATGCGGTATATGTTCAGAGTTTTAATCAAATTTGTCTCTTCTATCTTTACAAATTTGTGTTAAAAATGAACTCAATTACAAAATAAACGAATTGTATCGGTTTTAAAATAACACTTAACCACACTTTAAGTTTTGAAATTATTTAAATACAACATTTTTTGTACACAATTTCAGTGTACTTTACTGTCTTATGCCAGACACTGCAGTGTTTCGATTACTTTACATCAGTCATTTAGTTTTTTTTTTGCAAAATCTCGAGTATTAAAAGCTAAAGTGTAATACAGTACACACTTAATATCCGATATTTATTATCATAAAACATAAAATGATTTATTGAATTAACAATATTTACCAGAGATATTAGTTATCATATGAAACAAAGTTCATTCATGAAGAAGTATAAATTGATATAATATTTGATTTATTTTTAAAGCATTCTTCGCTTTTGCTCATAAAAATTATACATTTACTATCATTCCACTTGTATTTACTATAGTTTAGATTAATTATAATTATTATATAATGTGATTTTATGATATTAACATATAAAGCTTTTTGTAGTATAATTTAAATAAGGTTTAAAAAATTAGGTTTATATTTTAAAAAATTCAATACAATTTATATAATAGATACAAATAATTGATGTTAAATTTTTTAAAATTAATTAACGATTGAACTCATTAGATCTTCATCCATAGGTATTTTAGAAAAATTATAGAGGGAAATAAGCGTTAATAATGATAATTCTATTTTCAAGACTTAGATTCAAGAAAGGATCGGTATTATAGCCTCTAATAAAAAGTATAATAAGGGGTAATATTTTCTTTGAGAAAATTGACTGAAAATTTGTGAAAAATTTTTAACAATTTTAAAAATTTCCATGGGATTAATAAAAAAATTTTTTATAATTCTTTTTGAAATTCAAACATTTTTCAAAATTCTATTAGGAAAATTTTCATTAAATTTAATTAATTTTATAAAATAATATATAAAAAATAGCAGTGATACAGACAATTTTGACAAAATTTATTTTTAAATTGCTAAGTACAAAAATTTTAACGAAAAATAAACTTTTAATTTCAAATGTCTCTTAGAAACATCGAAATTCTTTGAATTTTTTTGAGATTATTAGATTGTTTTCTCAAACAATATTTCTTTAAAAATATTTAATTTCTTTGACTTTGATCAAAGAATATTTTACTTCTTTAGTATAATTTATCAAATACTATGTAAATAAAAATACGCAATAGAAAGGATAAAATAAGTAAGCGGATAAATTCAAATAAGCGGATGAATCATAAATTAAAAAGCCTTAGTAACAAATAATAATGAATTCACAATAGTATAAGCTAAAGCTGCTTTAGGTTTGACTTTTCTAAAACCAATCCAAACCATTAATTTAAAATATATACCAAACCAAACCATTAATTTAAAATATAAACCAAACAAAACCTCTAACTCTAATGTACAAACCAATATGCTAATATTACATAATAATGTAATTTTGTAAATAAAATTTTTGAAAGTTTGTAAGGTTACACTTTTATGATTAAATAAATAAAACAATATAGAGAATATTTATAATAATATTTGAATTTTTATGAAAAAATATAAATTATTCATTTATTATAAATGCAATAATTATTAAAAATATTTTAAAAAAACTCTTTATTGTTTTAAAATGGTTTTATGGTTTTTTACATATAATGTTTAAACCAAATCAAACCAAACCTATTTTAGAAAATAGAAACAAAATCAAACCAAACCATGAATTAATGGTTTAAACCATTATAAGGTATTAAAAACAAAACCTATAGCACCTTTAGCATAAGCCAATAAAAAGTATGATTTTTTACCATATATGTAAAATAAAATTCCAACAAAGTATACGTGACTTAAGTATAAGTATAAGATAACACCTAAAAATCTTCTAATATTAATCTTTTCTTTTCTGAAATACTAAAATATGAAAAAAAATTATTAATATATTAAATATTTTTGTTACTATTGACGATTTTATTAAATAAATTATCAGTTGCGTTTCGTAAAAAAATCAAGAATAAATTGTTTATGATATTTTTGCATTAAATTTAACATTTCCTAGTTTTTAAATTCAACATTTTTTAAAAAGTCAGTGATAATTAAATTAACTTGAAAATTCTGAAAAACTTAAGTAAGTAAAAATAAATACATAATTAAAATTTTAAAATAATTTATTTGTTTAAGCTATTTGAATATTTAATGTTATTGGTGTTTAATATAGTATTTATTTATTTAAGTTTATAAAAAAACTAGAAATATGCTTTAGCTTTATATAAAATTTTATTCATAATTGAATAAAAATTTTAAAACAGTATCGAAGGGTATCAATTCAGCTAAAATATTTATCTAAAATATTTATTAAAAAAAATTTATCTAAAATATTTGTTAAATATTTGTCCAAAATATTTGTCTAAAATATGTCTAAAATATTTGTCTAAAATATTATATTTATTCAATACAGCACATAATTTGGCTTTAGTTAATTATTTAATAAAGTTGAAATGAAAACTTTACCGAAAGCCTATAATAATATTAAAAGTAGGCCTTTGGTCTTCTGGAATTTTTAGCTGACTTTCTTGAAAAGAAGTCCAGCTTATGGATTTGACCATGTCTGTCCGTCTGTCCGTCCGTCTGTCCGTCTGTCCGTCTGTCTGTACGTGCGCCGTCTTTATATTAATAAAGGGATTTTCTCAAATCTTTATATTAATAAAGGGATTTGTATGCTTGCCCTGTATTGTCTAAAAAACTTACATAATTGTGCCGTAAGCATACACTAATTTTTAGAAAGTCAGCTCTCTGTGAATGTGTCGTTCTTGTTTTATTAGTTTTAGGTAAAGTTAATAAAATATTAGTGTATGATATGGTAAATTTTAAATTATTTTTAAGTAAATAAACTTATGGTTACAATTAATATTGATTAAAATTTTATTAATTTAAAAATAATTTGTACACAGATTTAAGATTAGTTTAAAATGAAAATAAGTTTTTGGTTTATTAAATAGTGTATAATATCTATCAATTTTGTATAGATTCCTGAAATTTGTTATTATATAAACCACAACAAACGTCTAAAATTATTTATTATACCACAAAATGACAATTTGTAACTATGGTCTTAATGTAACTGCTTTATACAGCTAAGTAGAGTTTCGTTTTAAATAATTATTTTACTTTTAATAAACATCAACATCATTTGAATAGTTTTTTAGATTGTCATATTTAATATATTAAGATATTATCGTTAGAAATAAATAAATGTAAATAACTATTTTAAAGTTTTTGGAATTTTTTCCATTATTTGCACATAATTGGTAATTTTTTAGCAATTTTTAGAATCCCTTAATAATTTTAAAGACCGATCTAAGGAAAGACAAATAGACACAAGGACAGACGGACAATTCAAATACAATAGGAGATAAAAACTAACAGAACCGAACCCGACTAAATAAACCGACATGTTAATCGTCTAGTTATCAAATTTACTTCTGGTTAAATATATTATAAAGCAGTAATAACCGTTTTGCTGAAGCTAGATATGAGTTTATAGCCTATTATCCCTTTGAGTCTTTAGCTAAAAGCCTTAGACAAAGGCTTAAGCTCGAACTATAACATTTTGGGCCGCTAACCCCTTGAAGAACCAAATATGTAAACAAAATCAATTATTTTCAGATTAATTTCTCAGTACAAAACCAATTTGTAGTTATAAAAACTTTTTGATCTAAACGTCCTTCAGAATGATTTTACATCAGTAAAACATGCCTTTAAATGAAAGATTTAAGTTACATATTAAGCTTAGACTCGGAGACAATGAATCAGTGTATTTAATTCACAATATCATGAGGTTTAGGCTATGACTATTATGCTTAAGCATTAGTCCGAGGCTATAAAATAGCTTCTGTATCCTCAGTCTTTCTATCTAAAGTAATCAATTCATTAATTGTAATATAATATTATTTTTTATCGAATAAAGTTATGGAAAATCCGATTCCGATTTTAAAACTGATAGACGGAAAACTGGTGTTCGAAACTGAAAGATTAATTCAAGCACTAGAAGAATTGGGTGATAAGACTTTTATGATTGTATCAGTAATTGGAAAACAGAAAACCGGGAAATCACTTCTACTTAATTATTTAATGCGTGCATTTAAATCAAAAAAAATTAAAAATCTTGAAACGGTTCTCAATGGCTTTGAATTAAATTCCGGTTTGGAAACGCGCGAGAATGGCATTTATTTGTGGCCAAAACCATTGGCAATTATTGTTGGCTATGATGACAACATGAAAAGAAAGGCTATAATAGTTATGGAAACGTGTTGCAACTTTGACGATAAAACAATGTATGAGGAATGTGGCGCCATCTTTGCAATGACTTTACTATTATCATCAACGGTTATCGTAAATGTTAAAAATCATTTATCTGAAGATATAATCAAGTTTGGGAAAACTTACGCAAATTTTGCGCATTCATTTAACGTGTAATCAAGTAATAACCGATTTCAACGGTTAATATTTATCGTGAGAGACTGGGATAATGAGTGTGATTATCAACTCTGTGTTCACGACGATTCAACTCCTAATGAAAATAATTTCAGGTCGAATATTATTATTCCTAATGATAACCAATCAAAACAAGAGCAGAGTATAAGAAAACGTTTGATGAGCTACTTTGACGGTATCAGCTGTTATTTGATGCCAAATCCAGCCACTCTCCACTACGCTAAAACTCTTCTTGCAATACAGAGTGTTAACTCAACGGAAAAAATTGCATTGAATAACATTGACATCCATTTAAGGTATTACGGGATAATAGATTGCCTTATACTTTAGGGTCATTATAAATTTTGTTTTTATTTACAGTAAAACATCTTTAAAAAGGACACTTTGGGCTGAAAATTTGTCCGTTTTGAAGATGTGTCCGGCTTAAAGTGGGTAGTTGTACGGGGATGATATGGGCAATTTATTCGCATACTGGTGTGGGGTTAAAAATAGATACATTTTCACATTTTCTGTTGTGTATAATAATTTTATTTATTAATACGACTCATCATAATACTCAGTATTCAAATAGAAAAAGATTAAATTTTGAAAATTATGAATGAAAACATATTTATTTGCTTATAATTAATTTACATAAAATTATTTGTCCCTATTAATGAAGACTGTAATATAGTACAGGAATAACAAAGGTGTGTCCGTGTCCGTCTTATAGAGTGTCCGTTTTAGAGGGTCGAACTAATGTAAAGTCTTTGGAAATAGGTTTGTCCCTGACTGAGTGTCCGTTTCGAGAGGTTTTACTGTATTAAGGACTAAAACATTACTGTCATACTGATAAATTATTAATTTAGGCATATCTTAAAACACTAAAACTCCCATTTAGGATAAAAATGATTTTAGCGCTCAAAGTGGTATTGGGGTAATTTTTCACCCACCTAATCGAATTTAATAATAAAGATTTTATCCCATCAAATCTTCTATTCCTTTTTGTGAATTTTCAACTTCAATAAAATCGTTTGTTAAAAAATAAAAAGCTTCCAATTCGGTTAACGTAACCAAATGTTCGATACGTTTAGTAAACGGGAAAAAGAAACTCCAAAGTATGTCTGCTAACATTCCGTGACAGCTGGATAAGTAAGTCTATAAACTATATCGTACGCATAATCCTTTATTTTCTAATATATCGGACTATAATCCATATGAATTTGGTCTCATAAATAGGAATCGCTGTGTTGTTTATCTGTTTGAGGTGTTTATCGTTGACAGTCGCGTATCGTTTATTTTCTTTCGGACGAAAATATGTTATTATGAAATAGTTAAAAAATGTTATTCATTCAAGAATTGGTACAGATTTCATGGCATTGTAATGCAATTTTTGCTTAAATATTGCGCAACAATAAAACAATTACTTTATTCGCATATATTAATCAAGTTTTATAAACACTTTTGCGAAATAAGTATTTGAGGGATTGTTTGAACACTTGACCGATGATTTTGTATATCTAACGAAATATGTTTATTATGAAATATAGGTATTCATATTTTTAATAATAATTATCATGAAAGGGATTTTTATGGCATGTATTATAATAAATAATGGCATTTTTATAGCATTTTTAGTAATATTTTCAAAGACATTTAATTCAGATAATTTCTTAAATAAAAATAGACCTCTTATATAAAATTCTATTTTAATATTAATAGAGTTCTATTTTGTTCCTTAATTTTTGGCTCTTATTGAAATATTTTCTTACTGAAATATTTTTTATGAAAATTTCATAATAAATACCTTTTTTAAAATAAATGAGCCAAAACATACAATTAATGACCGTTTAAACGTACGTAAAACACTAGCAGCTCATTAATAAGATGTTTAAAAGTTGTGTCCATTAATTAGTAATTAAAATAAGAAAGTCTTAATATTCTGGAATTCTTATGAAACACTCTAATTACATACTATTTACAGTATTTCCAATAAATGTTTACCACTAATGGTAGTGATTATAATTAATACTTAAAATGAGTCGCTTTAATGCCATTTTTGGTAACTTCTTATTATCTAATAAATTAAATATTTTCAGCAATTTTTAGAACCATTGAAATCAGTTAAAATCTATAAAAATAGGAAATACTATTAGTACTGCGATTGTTTTGCAAATTTTGAAAAAGCTTTTTTGAGACTAAAACTAACTATAGATTTAATCGGCAAACAAAACTAAAACAATTTTCATATATAATACCCCACTAAGAAATAATATCATTTTGTAGACATTTCCACTAATTTCATGAAAAACATTGCAATAAACGTTAAAATCTATAAAATAAAAGAAAATCATTAATAAATAATTGATTAAAATTATATAAATATAAAATCAATATAATATTTGAATACTTCATAAAATCTAAAATAATTAATAATGAATAGTTTCCAGCAGTAAAATCCAACTCTTTTTTGACTCAATCTTTCCATAAATACTGATAACTATTATTTTAAACGACAATAGAAAATCATTATTATTACTCTTATAAAGTACTTACCTTTAATCTCATATTTATATCAATACATTGTTTAATATTACGCGCATATAAATTCAAAACCAATGCATAATACTTATCAGATTTATAAGCCAATGATGAAGCAGTATTCATAAAACCAATTAATAATAAGCAGGTCATTGATATTGCATATATAAGTATATATCTATATAACGATGTCATGTCACCAAACAATACGATATTCAATGTAATAGAAATTATAGCTGAGAATAAAAAATAAAGCAAAAACGTAAACTTTGCCCAATAATTATCATTATAATCCTTGATTTCGTTATATATTGTTTGCGTTGATTTAATTAGGATTAGAATAACTTTGTCGTTTAACACAATCGAATCTTTATTCTTATTTTTGATTTCGCAATTATTTTCCTCAATTTTTAATTTTAAATAAAAGCAAATCAAATAAAAATAAGTGATTTGCCAAAGAATTATACTGCAATAACAACACACACTATAAGAGAATAGTAAACTCCAGGGAATTGCATATAAAATAATTTCCTCAAAAGAACAATTCATAGCAAAGGGAACCATACTTGTAATAAAAGGAAAGATTCGAAGTAAATAAGTATAAGTTATACCGATAATCTTGAATAATTATCGTGATTTATTCAAAAGTTTTTGAATTTGTTCATTATTATTGAGACCAATAGATTGTGGCGAAACAAATCCAGCCATCATTTCAAATACTTTCATATAAGTCGGATAAATACCGTGTTTGTAATTCCAGTACAAAATAGATTGATTGATAATTATCATAAATAAAAATAATAAAACAGTTACGTTAAAATGGTATCGCATTTTTATAAAGTAACCAAACTCTCCGATTTTGATAAAAAAATCTTTGTTCTCAGATTTAGATAATAAAGAGATAAATTGTCGAATGCATATAATAAT